>PVKV010036505.1:5548-15733 GCA_004027835.1 Alouatta palliata
AAAAAAAAAAAAAAAAAAAAAACAGTCATCAGTGTTAACAGATAACCTACAGAATGGGAGAAAATTGTTGCAATGTATCCATCTGACAGAAATCTAATATCCAGAGTCTAGAAAGGATTTAAGCAAATTTACAAAAAACAAACAAACAAATTCATTAAAAAGTGGACAAAAAACATAAACAGACACTTCTCAAAAGAAGACACACATGCAGCCAACAATAATATGGAATAAAGCTCAACATCACTGATCATTAGAGAAATGAAAATCAAAACCTCAATAAGATACCATCTCATACAAGTCAGAATGATGATTATTAAAAAGTCAAAAATAACAGATGCTGGCTAGGTGGCATAGAAAAAAGAGTGCTTCTACACTGCTAATGGAAGCATAAATTAGTTAAACCATTGTGGAAGACAGTGTGGCAATTCCTCAAAGACCTAGAAGCAGAAATACCACTTGACCCAACAATCCCATTACTGAGTATATACCCAAAAGAATAGAAATTATTCTGTTATACAAAATACATGCATGCATATGTTTATTGAAGTACTATTCACAATGGCAAAGACAGGGAATCAACCCAAATGCCCAACAATGATAGACTGGATAAGGAAAATATGTTACATATGCATCATAGAATACTATGCAGCCATAAAAAGGAATAAGATCATGTTCTTTACAGGGACATGGATGAAGTTGGGAGCCATTATTCTCAGTAAACTAATTCAGAAACAGAAAACCAAACACCACATATTTTCACTCACAAATGACAGCTGAATTATGAGAGCAAACCTGTACATTCTGTGCATATATTCTGAACTTCAAATAAAAGTTGAAGACAAAATAAATAAATATATATAAATAAATAAAGCACCAGGGACCAATCCTAGAGAAACAAAGATGTGTGACTTGTCAGATAGAGAATTCAAACAAATGATTTTGAGGAAACTCAAAGAAGACTGAAATTATGTCAAGTATCTTTTTCAACTACAAGAATATGATGCTAGAAATCAATAACAGGAAGAAAACTGAAAAATTCACTAATGTGTGGAAATTAAAGAACAAACTACTGAACAACCAATGGGTCAAAGAAGAAATCAAAATGGAAATATAAACTATCTTGATACAAACAAAAATGGAAACACAACATGCCAAACCTTTTAGAATACAGCAAAACAAGTCTAGCAGAAAAATGTGAAGTGAAAAACACCTACATTAAGAAACTAAAAGGTCTCAAAAAAAACCTAAGCTTACACCTCAAAAAACTAGAAAAGCATAGCAAACTAAGCTCAAAGATTGCAGAAGAATGGAAAAAATAAAGATTAAAGCAGAAATAAATGAAATAGAGAATAAAATAATAAAGAGCAATAAAATTAACAGTTGAGTTTTTTTAAAAGATAAGCAAAATTAACAAACCTTTGTCTAGACTAAGAAACAAAGAGGAAATAAATAAATAAAATCATAAGTGAAAGAGAATGTATTACAACTGATACCACAGAAATACAAAAGATCATAAAAGATTATTATAAACAATTATACACCAACAAATCAGATAACCTAAAAGAAATGGATAAATTGCTAGAAACATATAACCTACCAAGACAGAATGATGAAGACAGAAAAATGGAACAGATCAATACTGAGTACAGAAATTGAATCAATAATCAATAACCTTTCAACAAAGAGAAGCCAAGAACTTGATGACTATGTGACTGAGATCTACTGACATTTAAAAAACTAATACAAATCCATCTCAAACTCTTCTAGAAAAATGATGGGGAGGAAACACTTCTAAAGAATTCAGTGAAGCCAGCATTACCCTAATACCAAAGATAGACAAGGACACTGCAAGGAAACAAAACACAGGCCAATATCTCTCATGAACATACATGCAATATTTCTCAACAAAATACTAGAAAACCAAATTTGACAGTACATTAAAAGAATCATACACGATGATAGTGTGGGATTTATCCCTGGGATCCATGCTTTTCTTCTAAGGTCAGGAAGAAGACAAGGATACCCACTCTCACCATTTCTATTCAATGTAGTACTGGTAGTCTTAACCAAAGCAATTGGGTAAGAAAATGTAATAACAAGCATTTAAATAGGAAAGGAATAAGTAACATTATCTCTGTTTGCAGATGGCATGCTCTTATATTTGGAAAACTATAAAGACTCCACACACACAAAAAAAAAAAAACTGTTAAAACTGATCAACAAATTCATTATAATTGCAGTAGATGAAGTCAATACAAATATCAGTGACAGTTCTACACACTAACAGTTAACTATGGGTAAAAGAAACAATTTCATTTAGAATTGCATCAACAAAAATCAATTATTTAGGAATAAATTTAACCAAACAGGTTAAAGATCTGTACACTGAAAACTGTAACACATAAATGAAAATAAAATTAAGAAGGCATAAATAAATGGAAATATATCCCTGTTCCTCAGGAGACTGAGGCAAGAGAGCTGCCTGAGCCCAGGAGCTTGAGGCTGCAGTCAACTATGATTGTGTCACTGCACTTCAGCTTGGGTGAAAGAGTAAGATTTCACTTCAAAAAAAAATATCTACTTATGGGAAAAATAAAATATATCCATGTTCAAGGACTGGAAGAATTAATATTGTTAAAATGTTTATACTATCCAAGTGGTCTATGGAGTCAATGAAATCACTATCAAAATTCTTATGGCGTTTATAACAGAAACAGAAAAAGCATTCCAAAACTTTTTTTACGGAACAATGAAGACCCTGAATAGTCAAAGCAATCTTGAGCAAAAAGAAAGGCATATCAGACCTCAATATATATAGCAACTTGACCACTAGTCCACCATCTCTTATGTGGAAGAGTTGATTCTTTTTTTCATCTTTTATGTACTGTAACTCGCCTTCTCTTTTGTGAAGACAATAAGTTCTTTGATGAGAAAATCAAATAATGAGAAAGAAAATCAGGTCCAGAGGGGAGAAAAGGAAGTTTTAACTTTGCTGGGGGTTACAGTCAAAAGCAAACTCCAACAAGCATTGTATTTATAAAAGCTGAACACTAGCTTTATGGTCAGATAAGGGGACCCAAAACACCATGACAGGTCCCTGAAAGTAAACTCATAATTTCTCATGGTATCCCATTGCTTCTCTGAGGACTTCGAATTATTTTTTCAAATACTTTTCTAAAGTAAACATCATTTCCTTTGTCTCCCAAATAAAGGATCTCAAACTCCAGACATTTTTATTCTGCCTCCACAGTAGCATACAAGCCCCCATCCTCCCAGGCTGCTATTATTCTCCACAACCCAGCTTCACTGAAACAGGCCACAGAAGCAGTTGTAGACTGTACTGCAGGTACCTTTGAAGCTGTAGTCCTGACTTCAACAGACCAGAAAAAGCTTTGAGAGGGCTTTGGAGACCTCCCTCAGAGGTGGCTTCACACACCTCAGCTGCTCTTGTCTTGCTGAAAGGCTCAAAGTAAGGGGAAACCAGCAAAACAAAGCTAGTTATCTGCCACATTTTCTAACCAGAGATTGCAATTCCTGTCTTGATGTGTGAAAAACGATTAGGAAGAAATGGTAAAGAGGATGAGACAATGAAAGTGAATGTGGAAGAAGACAGCTAAACCCCATAAAGTGCCAAGAAAAAATGTATGATAACAGGGAAAACCGGCTTTGTTTAGAAGGCCTTTCCAACCCCACCTCCAGATTTTCATAATTCTTTTGAGTCATCCTCTTTTATGTGGGAAGAGCCACTAGAAGAAAAATAAAGAGCTTCCATGTT
Organism: Alouatta palliata; assembly: GCA_004027835.1. Taxonomy (NCBI): domain Eukaryota; kingdom Metazoa; phylum Chordata; class Mammalia; order Primates; family Atelidae; genus Alouatta; species Alouatta palliata. Next base: position 9,324 of record PVKV010036505.1, read on the forward strand.
CTGTTGTCCCAGGCAACTTCTCCTCCTACCCAAATTCAAAGCCTGGAAAATACAACCCGCATTCACAGAAAGTGAAAACTATTCTGCCCCTTTGCTGTTCATCTATCTACATACCATTTGGAACCAACTCCCTTCCAGGCCCACAGAGCTCAAAACAATTAAGGGCAAAAAGTCCAAGGGCCCAGGACATTTCAAATGGCTCTGGTTCCAGATCCAGAACCGCCGCCTTCTGGGTAAGTGAACAGACACACAGGTAACAGAGGAACCTTTTCTACTTTACCTTTCCCCACATCACAATGACTACCACTGATGAAATCCTTCATGTAAGTCGGCATTAGAATCCACAGATACCAACCAACAGAAATTTAGAAAAGGAGTCTTTATGGTACCCATGTTTTTGTTTCAAAAATTTCTGTCTATTGGCTAAGACTATGCCTCAGGTTTTCTACTATAAAGTTTATATTTTCTTCATAATAATAAGTAAACTGTGGTAAGATCATTTGAGTATATATAAATATTGTTTCCTATCAAACATTCACCTACTACTTTTAGCATCTATTGATAATTCTTGCCTAAATAATGTTACTGGTATCGTTGCAAAATAATAATTTTCTCAACCATGTAATTTTTTCCTAAAGCTGGCATCATGGAGCTCCTGATATTATGAAATGAGAAGAACAAAGTATCACTTCTGTGTATTCTTCCCAAAATCACATAACCTCAATCTAATCATGAGGAAATATCAGACAAATTCAAATAGGGACATCCTATGAATAACTGGCCTGAATTCTTCAAAAGTGACAATGTATAAAAGCTAAAGAAAGGCTAAGGAACTATTCTAAACTAAAAGGAGACTGAAGATAAAACGCATGTTCCTGAATTGGATACTGGATTGGGAGTAGGGATTACTTTAAATAACAATATTGAGACAATAGACAAATTTTGAATATGGACTGTAAATTATAAAAAACATATTCTATTGATATTTAATAAAGGTGTACTATGGTGAAATAAAAAAGGCAATTCTAAAATTTATATGGAACCAAAAAAGATCTTGAATAGCCAAGCAATCCTGAGGAAAAACAACATTGGAAACACCACACTTCCTTTCAAATTATATTACAAAGCTATAGTAATCAAAACAGTTTGGAACTGGCATAAAAACAGACACAGATCAATGGAAAAATAGAGAGCACAGAAATTAACTCATGCATAAAGAGTCACTAATTTTTGACAATAGCACCAAGAAGATGCAACATAGAAAAGATAATCTCTTTAATAGATGGCACTGAGAAAACTAGTTATCCGTATGCAAAACAATAAAACTGGATTCCTATCTTGTACCATACACAAAAATCAACTCAAAATGTGTTAAAGACCTGAACATAAGTCCTGAAACTATTAAATTACAAATTTACAGAAGATTACAAAGGAAAAAACTCCCTGACAGTGTTTTGGTGATTATTTTTTAATATCACACCCAAAGCTCAAGCAACAAAACAAAAATACACAGGTGGGACTATATCAAAGCAAAAAGCTACTGTACAGCAAAAGAAACAATCAACAAAATGAAAAGGTAGCCTGCTCAATGTAAGAAAACATTTGCAAACCATATATTGGTTGAGGGCTTAATATCCAAAATACATAAGAAATTCACATAATAGCAAAATGAAAAATAAGAACTCAATTTTTTTTTTTTTTGAGGTGAAGTCTCACTCTGTCACCCAGGTTGGAGTGCAATCTCGGCTCACTGCAACCTTCACCTCCCGGGCACAAATGATTCTTCTGCCTCAGCCTCCTAAGTAGCTGGGACTACAGGCATACGCCACCATACCTGGATAATTTTTGTAATTTTTTTTAGTAGAGACGGGGTTTTACCATGTTGGCCAGGCTAGAATTTAACTCCTGACCTCAAGTAATCCACCCACCTTGGCCTCCCAAAGTGCTGGGATTTTGGGGATGAGCCATCACACCTGGCATCAATTTTTAAAGTAAGAAAAGAATCTTAGTAAACATTTCTCCAAAGAAGACATAAAAATGGCCAGCAGATATATGAAAGGTGTTCAGCATCACTAATCATCAGGGAAATGCAAATCAAAATCACAACAATATATCACCTCACACATGTAAGGATAGCTATTATCAAAATGACAAAAAATAATAAGTGTTAGCAAGGATGTGGGGAAAAGGAAACTGTTATACACAGCTGGTGGGAATATAAACTGGTACAGTCATTATGACAATATTTAAGTTTCTGAAAAAATTAAAAATAGAATAACTATATGACCCAAAAATCCATCTTTTGGGCATATACAGAAAGGAGTAATAACCTCATGGCAGTATCTGCACTCCCATGTTTCTTGCAGCATTATTCACGATAAACAAGATGAAAACAACCTAAGAGTTCATCAACAGACAACTGGATAAAAAATGGTGGTATATACACACAATAAAATATTATTTAACCTTCAAAAATAAAATGATTCTACCATTTGCCACAACATGGATAAATTTGGAAGATATCACGTAAAATGAAATAAGCTAGTCAAAGAAAGAAAAATACTGGATGATTTCTCTTACATGGAGATTATTTTAAGTTGAATACATAGAAACAGAGAACAGAACATAGTTACCAAAGAGGAGGAAAGGGGGGGAAATGGGGAGATATTGTCAAATGATATAAGGTTGATGTTATGTAGGATGAATACATGTAAACATTTATTATACAACAGGAAGACTGCAGTTAATATTATATTGGATAGTGGAAAATTGCTAGGAGTATATTTTAGGCCCTCTTAGCACAAAAACAGATAACTATGATAAAGAAGTAAAGCAAGATGGATAAATAGAACACTCCCGTGACTATCCCATAACAGGAACACCAAATTGAAGAAGTAACCACACAAGAAAACACTTTCGTGGCAACAAAGAATCATAATCATCATAGGATGAATAAATGTAGACATCTGTTATACAAGATGAAGACTATAGTTGATATTATATTGTATACTGGAAAGTTGCTAAGAGTATATTTTATGCCCTCTTAGTACAAAAATAGGTAACATGATAAAGAAGCCAAAGCAAGATGGCTCAATAGAACCCTCCCATGACCATTCCCTCACAGGAACACAAAATTGAACAAGTACCACACAAGAAAGCACTTTCGTGACAACCAGAAGTCAGGTAAGCAATCACAGTATCTGGTTTTAACATCATATCAAGAAAACAGGCACTGAAGAGGGTATGAAAGACAGTCTTCCATTTGTCTACAAAACAAATTCCTCATCCCACAGTAGTGCCAAAAGAGAATATGTATACTTAGGGGGCGAACAACAAAGAGATTGTGAAACTTCTGACACAGAAGAATGCAACAAAGGCCAGAATTCGACTACTGCCCATAAAGGGAGAATTTAGAGCAGCTCCAGCCAAAGAGAAGTTCTCTACCTCTGCAACAGGAAGATGAGTTCCAACTTGCCCCACCACAATCCAACCAAAATGTCCTGGGGTCCTGAATAGATCTGAAAGATAGTCTAAGCCAAAAATACTACCATTCTTGTGCAAGTCCTGCTGCTGCATTGGGCTCAAAGCCAGTAGATGTGAGGTGCACATGACCCAGTGAGACACCAGCTGGGATGGCAGAGAGAGTTCTTACATCTCCTTTCTCCAAATCCAGGCAGTGAAGCTTGAAGAGTGATGTCTTCCATTTGCAGAAAGATAAAGGAAGAGTAAAAAGGAATTGTCATCTCGGGATTCAAAATCAATGTGCAAAAATCACAAGCATTCCTATATGCCAATAACAGACAAGCAGAGAGCCAAATCGTGAGTGAACTCCCATTCAAACTTGCTAAACTGAATAAAATACGTAGCATTACAACGTACAAGAGATGTGAAGGACCTCTTCAAGGAGAACTACACACCACTGCTCAAGGAAACGAGAGAGGATGCAAACAAATGCAAAAACATTCAATGCTCATGATTAGGAAGAATTAATATTGTGAAAATGGCCATACTGCCCAAAAGTTATTTATAGATTCAATACTATTCCCATCAAGCTATCACTGACTTTCTTCAAAGAATTAGAAAAAAACTACTTCAAATTCCATATGGAACCAAAAAAGAGCTCACATAGTCAAGACAATCCTAAGCAAAAAAACAAAGCTTGAGGCACCACGCTGCCTGATTTCAAACTATACTACAAGGCTACTGTAATGAAAACAGTATGGTACTGGTACCAAAACAGAGATATAGACCAATGGAACAGAACAGAGGCCTCAGAAATAACACCACACATTTACAACCATCTGATCTTTGACAAACCTGACAAAAACAAGCAATGGGGAAAAAAATCCCTATTTAATAAATTGTGTTGGGAAAACTGGCTAGCCATATGCAGAAAGCTGAAACTGGATCCCTTGCTTACGCCTTATACAAAAATTAACTCTAGATATATTAAAGATTTAAACATAAGACCTAAAACTATAAAAACCCTAGAAGAAAACCTAGCCAATACCATTGAAGATATAGTCATGGGAAAGGACTTCATGACTAAAACACCAAAAGCAATAGCCACAAAAAACAAAATAGACAAATGTAATCTAATTAAACTTAAGAGCTTCTGCACAGCAAAATAAACTGCCATTATAGTGAACAAGCAACCAACAGAATGGGGGTAAAAATTGCAATCTACCTATCTTGCAAAGGGCTAATATCCAGAATCTACAAAGAACTTAAACAAATTTACAAGAAAAAACAAACAACCCCATTAAAAAGCAGGTAAATCATATAAACAGACACTTCTCAAAAGAAGACATTTGTGTAGCCAACAAACAATCTGAAAAAAAGCTCATCATCACAGGTCATTAGAGAAATGCAAATCAAAACCACATTGAGTTACCATCTCATGCCTGTTAAGATGGTGATTATTAAAAAATCAGGAGACAAGAGATGCTAGAGAGGATGTGTAAAAATAGGAACACTTTTACAGTGTTGGTGGGAGTGTAAATTAGTTTAACCATTGTGGAAGACAGTATGATGATTCCTCAAGGACCTAGTACTGGAAATACCAATTGACCCAGCAATCCCATTATTGGGTATATACCCAAAGGTTTATAAATCATTATATTATAAAGACAAATGCACACATATGTTTATTGTGGCACTGTTCACAATAGCAAACACTTGGAACCAACCCAAATGCCCATCAATAATAGACTGCATAAAGCAAATGTGGCACATATACATCATGGAATACTATGCAGCAATAAAAAAGGATTAGTTCATGTCGTTTGCAGGAACATGGATGAAACTGGAAACCATCATTCTCAGCAAACTGACACAGGAACAGAAAACCAAATGCCACATGTTCTTACTCATAAGTGGATGTTGAACAATGAGAACACGTGGACACAGGAAAGGAAACACACATGCCAGGGCTTGTCGGGGGATGAGGGTGATAGGGGAAGGTTAGCATTAAGAGAAATACTTAATGTAGATGACGGAGTATTGGATGTAGCAAACCACCATGACACATGTGTATCTATGTAACAAACCTGCACTTTCTGCACATGTATTCCAGAACTTAATGTATAATAATTTTTTAAAAATTTTAATATACCAACAACAAAAGTCCAGAACGAGACAGATGCACAGCAGAATTCTACCAGACATTCACAAAGAATTGATACCAATCCTTTTGACACTATTCCACAAGATAGAGAAAGAAAAAACCCTCCCTAATTCATTCTATGAAGCCACCGTCACCCTAATATCAAAACCAGGAAAGAATACGACCAAAAAGGAAAACTGCAAGTGATATCCTTATTGAACATAGATGCTAAAATCCTTAACAAAATACTGGTTAACCAAATTCAGCAGCATATAAAAACGAGAAACAATCATGATTAAATGGGACTTATACAAGGGATGCAGGGATGGCTTAACATACACAAGTCAATAAATGTAATAGGTCACATAAGCAGATTTAAAAACAAAAATCATACAATCATCTCAATAAAGTCAGAAAAAGCATTTGACAAAATCCAGCATCACTTTATCATTAAAACACTAAGAAAAATTGGCATACAAGGAACATACCTTAATGTAATAAAACCATCTATGACAAACCCACAGCCAACACGTTACTGAATGGGGAAAAGTTGAAAGCATTCCCTCTGAGAATGGGAACAAGACAAGGATGCCCATTCTCATTGCTCCTCTTCAACATAGTCCCGGAAGTCCTACTCAGAGCAATCAGACAAAAGAAAGAAATAAAGGGCATTCACATCCATAAAGAGGAACTCAAACTGTCACTACTTTCTGACGATATGATAGTTTACCTTAAAAACTCTAAGGCGCCCAAAGTAATTTACAGATTCAATGCTATCCCTATCAAGCTACCAATGACCTTCTTC
>PVKV010036506.1:0-15613 GCA_004027835.1 Alouatta palliata
CCGCAACCTCCGCCTCCTGGGTTCAAGCAATTCTCCTGCCTCAGCCTCCCGAGTAGTTGGGACTACAGGCACGTGCCACCATGCCCAGCTAATTTTTTTTTTGTATTTTTAGTAGAGACGGGGTTTCACCATGTTGACCAGGATGGTCTCGATCTGTTGACCTCGTGATCCACCCACCTCAGCCTCCCAAAGTGCAGGGATTACAGGCGTGAGCCACCGCGCCCGGCTGTGTGTGTGTTTTTCTGAGATGGAATCTCACTCTGTCGCCCAGGCTGGAATGCAGTGGCGAAATCTCTGCTCACTGCAACCTCTGCCTCCTGAGTTCAAGGAGTAGCTGGGACTACAGGTGCCTGCCACCACACCCGGCTAATTTTTTGTGTTTTTTTTTGAGACAGAGTCTTGCTCTGTCACCCAGGCTAGAGTGCAGTGGGGCGATCTCAGCTCACTGCAACCTCTGCCTGCCGAGTTCAAGCGATTCTCCTGCCTCAGCCTCCTGAGTAGCTGGGACTACAGGCGTGTGCCACCACACCCGGCTAATTTTGTGTATTATTTTTAGTAGAGATGAAGTTTCACCATGTTAGCCAGGATGGTCTTGATCTCGTGACCTCATGATCTGCCCACCTCGGCCTCCCAAAGTGCTGAGATTACAGGCATGAGCCACTGCGCCCAGCCTGGCAGTGAGGGTTTTAATGAAACAGTAGCTGAGAGACCACAGAGGCTCAGGGAAACTGAAGGTGTCCTTGAAACCATGTGTTGGGGGGTGCTGTGACATAGTTCTCCATCCCCACCCTGGGAGAAGGAAGACTAAAATTGATCCTGCAGACTACCCTGTGGGGCCCAAGGGACAGGTGGATTTGCATGAGAGCACCCAGAGTCTCTTGGGGTGACTACTATTGGAGAACCCTTGGGAAAGGCCAGCGCTGGGCAAGCAGGGGACACACAAGTTATACTCTACTGTGGAAGCCTCACACTCCATCAATGCAAGAATCTTCTTTAGGAAACAACCAAACCAAAAAAGCCAGACCTCTTCAGTACCTGGCTCAGGGTTGATGCTCAAAGAATATTTGTCAAATGAATAATAACTCTTAACTTATTAGCCTGTAAGTTTGGAATTACCACCTCATACTCTTGGCATCAGAAACGATCGTGTTCCCCGGAAACCCTGGCCCTGTTCACCTCTGTCGAGTCTGTACAAGAGTTCACATCAGGCCCAGCACCCACCTTCCTGGGTTCCTGGGCTCTCTGCCCTGACCTCTCACAGAGGTTGGGCCAGCGTAAAGAGAAGAGGGAGCCTTGCCCAGTGCCTGGCTGTGGAGGATGGAGATAGTTGAGGGGACAGCTGCCTTCCTAACGACCAGCCCCATTTTGCAGTTCCCAAGTTCTGTCTCAGGAAGCCCTCTTCCTTGGGAGCTTTCCTGGATTTCTCCTACCTCTAACCCTGCCAAATTCCCTCCTCCAGGATAGACATGAATTCAAACATTTTTCATTTGCTGTGTCATTTAAGTTCTTCTTTAATGTTCTCAATCATCCACACCCCAAAAGCCCCTGTAACTAGGCGAATCACCACTCTCGAGGGGCCCCCTGTCCAATGGGAGAGACACAGCTTCACACAGTTTGAAGGGGTGGCAGATCCCTGCCCCTAGCCCAGCCTACAGAGGAGGAGGCTGATCACATGCAAAAAATGCTCCAAGACCGGAGGAAGGAGTCCTGAGGGCAGATCATGAGCACCAGGCCCGTGCTGGACAGGTGGGCTAACTGGTGGGGTAAGACCCCTCCTCCCAGACTGGGCTCCCGGGTTCCCAGCCCGGAGGGGTGTCACCCCAGCGGCAGTCCCATGGTAAGGGCCTGGGTGAGCTGGTGGCTTCTCGTCCCCCTGTCTCCGTGGCCAGGTGGAGTCGATGGGAGCCCAGGGCTCTCAGGCAGGTGGCAGCCGTGGGGGAAGGCGGCGGGGCCCAAGGGGCGGCATAGGCGGCTGCAGGTCAGGAGCAGGTCAAACAGCAGCAGCTTGAAGAGCAGGAGCCGCAGCGCCCCCAGCCGCAGCGCTCGGCCAGGCATCCCTGCGAGGAAGAGGGGCTCAGGAGTTCGGAGGATCCCGCTGCCCCGACCCCAGGAGAGAACGTCCACGGAGGAGAGGGCCTTGTCCCCTGCCCTTGCCTGTCCTCTTCACGCCCTCCTCCAGGGCAAGTCCTTCCTGGTGTCCAACCTCCGTTCTTACTGGTAATAACAAATACCTTCCTAACCTTCATTTTATTTTATTCCTCAACAATCATGGAGGTGGGAGTGGGGGCCAGGCAGGAATTCGCATCTGATGCAGCGAGTAACTAGCTCAAATTCTTTCTTTCTTTTTTTTTTGAGACGGAGTCTCACTCTGTCACCCAGCTGGAGTGCAGTGGCACGATCTCCGCCCACTGCAAACTCCGCCTCTCGGGTTCAAGTGACTTTCCTATACCTCAGCCTCCCGAGTAGCTGGGACTACAGGCACGCCACCACGTGCAGCTAATTTTTCTATTTTTAGTAGAGAGGAGGTTTCACCATGTTGGCCCGGCTGGTCTCGATCTCTTGACCTCATGATCCGTCTGCCTTGGGTGTTGGGATTACAGGCGTGAGCCATCGTGCCTGGCCTCGAATTTCTCTATTTGGTCAGGGAGTAGAGTTGGACCACAGCCCAATTTCATGACTGTCCCTCCAGTGCTCTTTCCATCACCCCAGACAGCCTCCCATTTACACAGCTGAGACCCCCTGCCTGGGCTGCCCAAGGAGAATCCAAAGACCCCTCTGTTAGCTGTCACCTGTGCTTCTCAACCAATGTCCAGGAATTAGGCAGGGGTCAGATGATTTTCCCCTATCTTATCCTCTCGTAGACTGAGGCCCAGCCAGCCAGTGCCCCAACCTAGCATGACGGCCTCTACATGGGATACCCACTGACCCCCAGTGTAGGACCCATTAGGCCAGAGCTGAATCCCCCAACCCCCAGGCCCAAAGACCTGGTCCGCCTCTTATTACCCACCCCTTGCCCCAATTACTCACCCCTGAGAGGCTCCTGGGGGCAGGTCCTGGCTGTGGAAGCCTCTCCTGTTGGCCAAGGAGAAGGGAGTGAGTCTTTGGGAATGGGCCATGCACTCTGGGGGGCATCCCCAGTGGTATGCCCAGGCCCTGGCACAGGATGGCTGTCAAGGCATTCGAGGTGAATGGACAAAGTGAGCCAGCAGCAAACTTGAGCTCGTTTGTTCCAAGTCCTCTGAGGGCCCAAACATCCCTCCCTTTGCACCGTCCACTGTTCTAGGCCCTGGCGAGGCTGGGGTGCCTGGCACTCTCAGATAAGGAACTGACCGTCTTCATAGCATTCTTTGGAAGTCGGGGCACTTAGTCAACAAACATTCCCATTTGGAAGATGACAAAACTGAGATAATCCCCAGAGAGGAGGGAAGTCATCTGGTCAGTGATAATAGTAGCTAACTGGGAGCGGTGGCTCATGCCTGTAATCCCAGCACTTTGGGAAACCAAAGCGGGTGGATCATGAGGTCAGGAGTTTGAGATAATCCTGGCCAAACAGTGAAACCCTGTCTTTACTAAAAAATACAAAAAAATGAGCCGGGCATTGTGGCGGGCGCCTGTAATCGCAGTTACTCGGGAGGCTGAGGCAGGAGAATTGCTTAGGAGGCAGAGATTGCAGAGAGCCAAGATCGCACCATTGCACTCCTGCCTGGGTGACAGAGTGAGATTCCATCTCAAAAAGAAAAAAATAAAATAAAATAAAGCTTACTATTTCAAAATACAATGGAGGGAAAAAAAATAGCTGGCTTTGGAGACGTTAGTTAACCTCCCCGTGCCTGTAAAATTGAGGGAATGATATGACCTGTCTCATAAAGGTGAAGTGTGTAGAGCAGTGCCTGGCACAGAATAAACACTCAATAAGTGGTAGTGATTTGTTATTTAATTAGTTTGGTCTTTATAGGGTGTCATGTACACAGGGTGATATGTCTATGTGTGTATAATGAATCTTAGGTGGAAGGAGGCATTTTTATCCTTGGAAGCCATGCTGCAGAGCCTGGATTTCATACAGGTATTACAGTTGCAAATCCCAGAATTCATGGCTCTGAGGCCACTCTCCCCTGAGCCCAGGCATCACCTGACCTGGAGGCTTTGTGCTTCACACCTTTCATTCCTTTGTGGCCTGGAGCCTGCCCTCCCTCCAACCATATCCTGGTGTGTGGAAGGGGACAGGGAGCATCCACAAGGACCCAGGCTCCATCCCCACCTGACAGCTGCAGGGGCTGTGTACTCCTGCTGTGGCCCTCAGTCCCAGGCCCAGTGTGGCAGACCAAAGGCTCCCAGGATGCCAGCTCCTCAGAGGGCAGGGAGAGGTGGGCCAGGCTGGTCCAGGTGCCATCCGTTGCTGGGGAAGGGCCATAGGTGAAGGCATCCAGGGCACTGCCATTGCCCACTGAGAACCAGATGGGGCTGTCAAGGCCAGGGGGTGCAACATCAAGGACCAGGCAGACCACCACCATCTTCTGCTTCCCATCCACCAGTAGCGTGATTGGTGGGGCCAGAGAAGGAAAAGGTGTGCCGCCCACACCTGCAAGAGAGCATGCACCTGTGGGTGCTAGACCAGCTTGTGGCCTCCCAGGCCAGCATTGTATTGGAGGCTAGGGTTCTACATTTCTATCTTTCCATCCATCCATCCTTCCACCATCCATCGACCTGTCCTTCTAGACACTCATCCATCCCTCCCTCTTTGCATTTTCCCATCTAGCCACACTTCTTTCCCTCCATCTGCCTATCTTTTCATTCACTCACCTATTTATTCATCCCTTCTTCTATCAGCCAACTATCCTCCATCTATTCTTTCTGTCTTTCATCTATGTATCTGTCTATCCATCCACCCACCTCTCCTTCCATCCACTTGTCTATGATATCTGTGCCAGGAACTAGAGATACAACATTGGGTAAGTCATTGTCCCTGCTCTCAAGGAACTCAGTTCCATGGGAAAGCCAGTAGATGTGTAAACAAATACTTGTACCCTGTGTGGCAGCCTCTGGGAAGGAAGGGAAGGAAACAGGACGTGGAATGAGATTAGAGGGGGTTTCAAATAGATCTGTAACTTTTTGTTTCTTTTCTTAAAAGTCTGATTTAAATATGACAAAATGCTAATTATTTGTTAATCTAGGTGGAGTGTGCATGGGTATTTGTTCTTTAATTCTCAACTTTTTTCTGTAGGTTTTTATTTATTTTTTTTGAGATGGACTCTTGCTCTGTCACCCAGGCTGGAGTGCAGTGGCATGATCTTGGCTCACTTCAACCTCAACCTCCTGGGTTCAAGCAATTCTTCTGCCTCAGCCTCCTGAGTAGCTGGGTTTATAGGCATGAGCCACCATGCCCAGCTAATTTTTGTATTTTTGGTAGAGACTGGGTTTCACCATGTTGACCAGGCTGGTCTTGAACTCCTGACTTTGTGATCCACCCATCTTGGCCTCCCAAAGTGCTGGGATTACAGGAGCGAGCCACCGTGCCTGGCTCACTCTTTTTTAAAAAAAAAAAAAACAACAACAACACTTTTTTGTCTGGGCATGGTGGCTCACGCCTGTAATCCCAGCACTTTGGGAGGCCGAGGTGGACTGATCATGAGGTCAGGAGTGCAAGACCAGCCTGGCCAACATGGTGGAACTCCATCTCTACTAAAAATACAAAAATTAGTCGGGCGTGGTGGTGCGCACCCATAGGTAGTCCCTGCTACTGGGGAGGCTGAGGCAGGAGAATCGCTTGAACCTGGGAGGTGGAAGCTGCAGTGAACCAAGATGGCACCACTGCACTCCAGCCTGGGAGACAGAGTGACACTCCAAAAAACTTAATAAACAACAATAATAATAATATAATGGGGTTAATAACACCAGCCCAGCAAAAATGTTGTGAAGAGTAAAGGCCATAAGTGTAAAATGCCCTGGCAGATAAGTATTAGTGCAATTATCAATATTAATATTAATAAGGCATTGCAAACAAAGGTAGTAGAGAAGTCTGGGAGTGAACCAGGACTCAACCTTCAGTCTTTTCAGTTATATAGATAGAGTCATTCCCTAAGTTGAGTTCAGCTTCCACTTCTTCCATGAAGCCTCCCAGGATTGTTCCTGCTTACCCTGGCTACTTCCTTCCCAGAGCTCAGGCCTCCTGCCATGGGAAAGTTTCTTTTTTTTTTTTTTCTCATCTGGGTGCAGATGTCCACATAGGTGTGTTTTCTCTCTAATGAGGGAGTGCCTGTGAGATACTTGGGGCCAGCTTTAGATCAAGGAGACCCCACCCTGACTCAAAAGTCAAGGACCTTCCCCCACCACACACATGCACACATGCACGTGCTTCTAGATGAAGCTGGAATTCTCCCCTCAAAGCATGATTCCTTTGGCTCCAGCCTTGATCATGGGAGGGCTGGGGGTAAATACGCTGGGAAGAGGCCTTGGGACCTATCCTGAGCCCCTTGATAAGGGGGAGCTGAGAGTGAATTTGAGACACCCTGAGTCCTATTGGACTAGGGCAGGCACCCAGAGGGCAAGAAGGACAGGACAAGACCTCACAGTGTCACCCATGTCCCATCATTGCATATCACATCACACACCCTGGCTCCCCTAACCCCACCTGCTGTGGATGCTCATCCAGTTTGTTCTCATTCCTCTCTACCTCTAAGAGGGGCAGCCTCCCTAGCAACACTGCGGGCTCCAGGGCAGGAGGATATGGGGTCCCCAGAGCAAGGTGGCTGGGAAGAAGAGTACAGTGGGAAGAGTATAGTGGGTGAGATCCTCCCCAGGGGTCCCTAAATGGCTCTTGTCCTGCCTCCCTGCAGCCCATCAATAGCCAGGGAGGTCCAGAGTGAGGGGATGGGCTTGGGCAGACTAAGGAGGACCAGAGAGGAATGCAAAGAGGGGGCTCACCTGTAGGTAGGGCTGGACACCGAAGGGCCAGGAGAAGTAGCAGCCATGTGCCAACCATGGCCCATTCAGAAGGAGGCAGGACCCAGCTGCAGACCTGAGTTGTGGGCTGGAGGAGGAGGCACCCACAAGACTGCCTTCCAGGCCACAGGCCCAGCTGCATCTCAGCTGCTCTACCACCAGCCGTTTCCCCCGGTGACAGGCCCCTCCTCCTGCCCTGGCCCCCAAACCCAATCCTGTCTCACAGGCCAGGGAGCACAGGGTGCCTCCCCCACACCAGGAGCTGGACGCCCGCACGCCTGAAGAGCACCTCAGACTGCAAAGCCCTCCTTGAGGGCAGCTACCATCCGTAGCACACACAGCACCAGGGGGCTTGACAGGGGCTTGACGTGCAGCCCTTCACTTGGTCCACTCAACCACTGTGAGTTCACTTCGCAGTTGAGGCAAATGAGGCTCACAGAGCGTGAGGGACCCGCCCAGGGCCACACAGCTGACAGGTAGCAGAGCCCGGGCCTGAACTGTTTTTAGATGGCTGGCTCTATTATAGGCAAAAAGATGCCCGGTAAACTTTTTGCCATGTTGTTAAACCTCCTTTTTATTTTACTTAAATTTTTATTTTATTTTTTTTAGAGATGGGGCTCGCTCTTTGTTGCCCAGGATGCAAGAATGCAGCAGTACAATCATAGTTCACCGCAGTCTTGAACTCCTGGGCTCAAGTGATCCTCCTTCGTCAGCCTCCTGAGTAGTTAAGACTACAGGCATGCACCACCACACCCGGCTAATTTATCTTTATTTTTATTTTTGCAGAGCTGGAGTCTTGCTTTGTTGCCTATGCTGGTTTCGTACTCCTGGGCTCAAGTGATCCTCCTGCTCTGGCCTCCCCAAGTGCTGGGATTATAGGTGTGAGCAATCATGCCTGGCATTTATCATACCATTTTAACTTTTTTTTTTTTTTTTTTTTTTTTTAAGAGACAGACCCTTGCTCTGTCACCAGGCTGGAGTGCTATGATGCAATCATAGCTCACTACAGTCTTGAACTCCTGGGCTCAAGCAATTCTTCCACCTCAGCCTTTTGGAATTTTTTGGAGACAGTCTGGCTCTATCACCCAGGCTGGAGTGCAGTGGCATGATCTCAGCTCAATGCAACCTCCGCCTCCTGGTCTCAAGCGATCCTCCTGCCTCACTTTCCCAAGTAGCTGGGATCGCCAGTGTGCCACCACACCCAGATAAATTTTTGTATTTTTTTGCAGAGACTGGGTTTTGCCATATTGCCAGGCTGGTCTCCAAGTCTTGAGCTCAAGCAATCCACCCTCCAAAGTTCTGGCACTACAGGTGTGAGGCACCGTGCCCGGCCTCCTTTTTTGTTTTTTACTAAGAAATTCTGTTACAGCAGCCATTCTTTGATTGTTAGACATTTGGGTTTCCAGTTTGGGGTAATGGAAATCTTTATTCATAAAGGTTTTTCCAAATCTACCTTTTTTTTTTTTTTTGAGACAAGGTCTTGCTCTGTCACCCAGACTGGAGTGTGGTGGTACAATCATGGCTCACTGCAACCTCCACCTCCCCATCTCAAGCGATCCTCCGGCCTCACCCCCAAAAGTAACGTCTTCAGTAGCTGAGACCACAGGCGTGCACCACCACCTGGCTATTTTTTCCTGTTTATGGTAGAGACGGGATTTTCCCATGTTGCCCAGGTTGTTCTCGAACTCCTGAGCTCAAATGATCTGCCTGCCTTGACTCCTCAAAGTGCTGGGATAACAGGCTTGAACCACCTCACCCAGCCCCCCAAATTTACATTTATTTCCTTAAAATTATTGGCTAAAGGCCTCTGTAATTTTGTTTGTGTTCTTTTTGTTTGTTTGTTTTTGTTTTGTAGAGATGGGGTTCACCCATCTGTTGGCCAGGCTGGTCTTGAACGCCTGACCTTGTGATCCACCCATCTTGGCCTCCCAAAGTGCTGGGATTACAGGCGTGAGCCACCACGCCCGGCCTGTGGTTGTTTTTTAACTTAAAAAAATTTTTTTTTCTTATTTCTTTTTTTTGACATCAGAATATGAACACACACACAAAAAAACATGAACACAAAATAAGTATTTTTTTCCCATCCCTGTGCAGATGTCAATGTTGTTCAACTTTTAAAGAAGTTCTAATTGTGGTAAGATACTCTTAAGATAAAATTTACCATCTTAACCATTTATTTATTTATTTATTCTGAGACAGGATCTTAGGCCTGTAATCCCAGCACTTTGGGAGGCTAAGGCAGGTGGATCACCTGAAGTCAGGTTTTGAGACCAGCCTGGCCAATGTGACACAAATACAAAATAAAGTACAATACAAATACAAAAGTTAGCCAGCCATGATGGCGGGCACCTGTAGTCCCAGCTACTCAGGAGGCTGAGGCAGGAGAATCCTTTGAACCTGGGAGGCGGAGGGTACAGCGAGCTGAGAAGGTGCCATTGCACTCCAGCCAGGGTGACAAAGCAAGAGTCCTGCTCAAAAACAAAACAAAACAAACAAATGAACAAAAAAACCAAGAGACAGGATCTTGCTATTTTGCCTGGACTGGAGTGCAATGTCTATTCACAGATGTGATTATACTGCACTGTAGCCTCAAACTCATGGCCTCAGACTACAGTGTACTTGGGACTACAGGGGCATACCCCCCACACCTGGCCATCCTAACCATTTTTTTTTTTTTTCTGAGACCGAGTCTCGCTCTGTCGTCCAGGCTAGAGTGCAGTGGCACAATCTCGGCTCACTGCAACCTCCACCTCCTGGGTTCAAGTGATCCTCCTGCCTCAGCCTCACGAGTAGCTGGGACTACAGGTGCACACCACCACACCTGGCTAATTTTTTATGTTTAGTAGAGATGAGGTTTCTCCATGTTGGTTAGGTCTCACACTCCTCAGGTGATCCACCCACCTCTGTCTCCCAAAGTGCTGGAATTGCAGGGGTGAACCATCACGCCTGGCCATATTTTCTACTTTTTTTTTTTTTTGAGATGGAGTCTTGCTCTGCCACCCAGGCTGGAGTGCAATGGCGTGATCTCAGCACACTGCAACCTCTGCCTCCCGGGTTCAGACAATTCTCTGCCTCAGCCTCCCCAGTAGCTGGGATTACAGGCACATGCCACTACTTCCAGCTATTTTTTTTTTTTTTTTTTTTTTTTTGTATTTTTAGTAGATGTGGGGTTTCACCATGTTGGTCAGGCTGGTCTTGAACTCCTGACCTCGTGATCCACCCGCCTCCGTCTCCCAAAGTGCTAGGATTACAGGCATGAGCCACCGCGCCCGGCCCATATTTTGCATTTTTAGTAGAGATGGGGTTTCACTATGTTGGCCAGGCTGGTCTCAGACTCCTAGCCTCAAGTGATCCACTTGCCTTGGTCTCCCAAAGTGCTGTGATTACAGGAGTAAGCCACCTGGCCAATAATTCTATTTTTAATTTGTATGAGGAACTGCCATACTGTTTTCCATAGCAGCTGGACGATTTTTCATTCCCATCAACAGTACACAAGGGTTCCGATTTCTCCGCATCCTCCCCATTGCTTATGATTTTTCTCGCTTTTGTTTGTTTTGTTTGTTTGATTTTTGGAGACAGGGTCTCATTATGTTGCCATGGCTAGTCTCAAATTTCTGGGCTCAAGTGGTCCTCCTGACAGAGCCTCCTGAGTAGCTGGGATTATAGGTGCATACCACAGTGCCCTGATCAAGTAATTTTTTTCATTGTTTTGAGGCAAGTCTCTGTGTGTTCCTAAGGCTGGAGTGCAGTGGTGTGATCATGGCTTACTGCAACCTCAACCTCTTGGGCTCAAGAGGTCCTCCTGCCTCAGCCTCCTGGGTAGCTAGGACTACAGCCACACCCAGCTAATTTTTTTTTTTTTTTTTTTTTTGAGATGGAGTGCAACGACGCGATCTTGGCTCACTGCAACCTCTGCCTCCCAGGTTCATGCCATTCTCCTGCCTCAGCCTCCTGAGTAGCTGGGATTACAGGCACACAGCACCACAAATGACCAACTTTCTATTTTTAGTAGAGACGGGCTTTCCCTATGTTGGTCAGGCTGGTCTCGAACTCCTGACCTCGTGATCCACCGGCCTCAGCCTCCCAAAGTGCTGGGATTATAGGTGTCAGGCACCGCGCCTGGCCTCCCAGCTAATTTTTTATTTTATTTTTATTTTTGTAGAGATGGGGGCCTCACTGTGTTGCTCAGGCTGGTTTCCAACTCCTGGCCTCAACTGATCCTGCCTTGGGCTCCCAAAATGCTCAGATTACAGGCATCATCAAGTAAACTCTTTTTTTTTTGTTTGTTTTTTTTGAGATGGAGTCTCACTCTGTCACACAGGCTGGAGTGCACTGGTGCGATCTTGGCTCACTGCAACCTCCACCTCCCAGGTTCAATCGATTCTCCTGCCTCAGCCTCCTGAGTAGCCAGGACTACAGGCGCATGCCACCATGCCCGGCTGATTTGTGTACTTTGAATAGAGATGACATTTTGCCATATTGGCCAGGCTGGTCTCCAACTCCTGATCTCAAGTTATCTGCTCCCCTCGGCCTCCCAAAGTGCTGAAATTATAGGCATGAGCCACCATGCCCGGCCCCAAGTAAACTCTTTAAGTCGTATTTTGAGCTTCAGCCTCTTCCTTTGAGGTCAACACCCCTATAGCGAATGAACACATTCATACTTCTATCATCTTTTTGTGCATGTGTGGTTTAACTCTAACCCTTTGCCTTAACTCTACCAGGAATTAATTTTGGTGCATGGTAGAAGATGTGCATCTAAATTACATATTTTTTTACTGTAATTACCCTAGATTACAGTATTTATTGAATAATCCCTCCTCACCCCATTATTTGCAAAATGTTCCTTATTGCATGTTAATTTCTTTTATGCAGGCAATTTTCCTTATTTCTGGCTCCCTGAAAATTCTTTTTTTTTTTTTTAGATGGAGTTTCACTCTTGTTGCCCAGACTGGAGTGCAATGGTGTGATCTCCGCTCACCACAACCTCTGCCTCCCGGGTTCAAGCGATTCTCCTGCCTCAGCCTCCCAAGTAGCTGAGATTACAGGCATGTGCCACCACGCCCGGCTAATTTCGTATTTTTAGTAGAGACGGGGTTTCTCCATTGTTGGTCAGGCTGGTCTCGAACTCCCGACCTCTGGTGATTCGTCCGCCTCGGCCTCCCAAAGTGGTGGGATTACAAGCGTGAGCCACTGCGCCCGGCCTGGAAACTTCTTTAGTCTGGTGCCAGCCTCACCCGATTTCTGTCTGGATGGCTATTTTAATAATGATGTGGATGGCGCTCTCCTGACCGTCCTGAGGGAACGCCCCGCCCTTGCTTTCCCAGGGCTGCCTGGAGGCCGCGGGCCCCGCGCGTTCCCAGGCACAGCCGGCGCCCAGGTGCGCGCCGTCGCGGTGCGTTTCCCTCGGGAGGGGGAGGGAGCGGGGCAGGTGTCCCTAACGACTCTCCCACCCTCCACCCCAGAGAGGAGCCGGCCTGGGCTCCGTTACCACTTTACAGATGGGGAAAGAGCTCTGCCGCCTCTTTCAGAGTTCAGGATCTTCCCGGGAACCGGAAAGAGGAGGACCCTCCCCACCCCCGCGCCCCCTGCCTCCCTCTGCGGTAGCTGACCGTTCCCCTTTCCGCTCCAGCTCCCTCAGGACTCAGGCGTCCCTGGCTATCGCAGCCTGGAAGCGTTCCTTGCCTGCTCCTCACATCAGTCTTCTCTTTCTAGAATCCCCAGGAGTCTCCCTCGGACCCCATAGTCTTGCTGGCCCTGAAGACGCCTTGCCCAGGGCAGACGCGTTGGCCTTTGAACTCCTCCATTTGGGCGAACCTACTATTTACTGGACATGACTTGTTCCTAGATATCTAATTTAATCTTCACAACCACCCCACCAGGTGTTATCACTCCCAATTTACAGCTAAGGAAATGGCTGAGAAAAACTGTTGCAACGCTGAAGATACCCTAGCAGGCCAGTGGTGGAGCGGGCTGGAGCCGGCAGATTGATCAGCACAGATGTATTTACAGGGCGTCTCTTCCAAAGCTCCTTCACAAGGCTGCTGGGACAGAGAAATGAAACAGGGGTGCCTACCTGTGTGCTTACTCTAAGTGATACCTACCCTCCGTTTTTTCTTACATACAGGTGGAAAACTGAGGCCCTTGGTAAGCTGAGATGAACCACAAAGGAGGTGAAAAATAAAATTAAGAAAAAGTAGACTGGGTGTGGTGGCTCACGCCTGTAATCCCAGCACTTTGGGAGGCTGAGGTGGGCGGATCACATAAAGTCAGGAGTTTGAGACCAGTCTGGCCAGCCTGGCCAACATGGTAAAACCTCGACTCTACTAAAAATACAAAAATTACCCAAGCCTGGTGGCGGGCACCTGTAATCCCAGCTACTTCAGAGGTTGAGGCAGGAGAATCGCTTGAGCCTGGGAGGTGGAGGTTGCAGTGAGCCCAGATCGTGCCACTGCACTCCAGTCTGGGTGACAGTGCAAGACTCCATCTCAAAAAAAAAAAAAAAAAATTTTATACTTGAGGCTGGATGCAGTGGCTTATACCCGTAATCCCAGCACTTTGAACTTTGGGAGATTAAGGTGGGAAGTGGAGGATTGGTTGAGCTCAGGAGTTCGAGACCAGCCTGGGCAACACAGCAAGACTTCTCTTTACAGAAAAATACTTCCAGTAGTTATAGACTTTAGATGTAATAGTGAGGAGACCTCTGCCACCCCTCCCTCTTGGTGGTATATATGATTCTGGTTTTGATTTAAAAAATATGCTGCATCCTGTAGGGTAGCACCCTACCCTGCCAGATACAGTGTCCCAGCTATGCTCTAACAGAGGCCAATCCACCACTCTATGCAGCCAGCTGCTTCTGGTCCACGGGGCATATGGTAACCCAGTGAATTCCTTTAGTGTTTGCGGGAAGAGATGGCCAGGGGCAGACCTGTGTTACTTATAGTTAAATGATTACAAGCTTGCTTTGCCTTTTATACACTATTTGTGCCATGGATCATATCCAAACTATGGTGCAGTAAAATAAAAGCAGAGATCAAGCAGTAACAGGAGGTCCATGGTAAAGACCACCTGAGAGCGCCCTATAACTGCGGAACACTGGGGTGTGGCTGCAAAGCAGAAAAGAAAAACTGCTTTGGTCTCACGACTCTTCCCAACAAAGAGTTTGTGTAAGGATCTCATGAAGGGAGCTTATACAAAAGACTCTGGGAAGGAAATGCAACATCTGCTCATAAGACTCAGGAGGGTCTTGGCAGATGGGTGCTAGTAAGGCCGGAAAGCCTTGCAGGGCAGAGACACCAGAACACCACAGGCTCTGCCTGTGTTCTCAGAATATGGAGCAAGCAATTCCGATTGCTCTGTGTCCACCATGCTTGGGAGATAAAAGCCCCTTGATGCATGTGTGTGGTCAGACCTTATGTCGCCTTATCCGCTGCACCTCTCTTGCCAAAACACCTGGATAGACAATGCGTGGTAAAGTCTCAATGTCCTTAGCATTTCTAGGGAGAGCCTTGTATGCTATTGAATGCTACAGACACATGCTCTTCCTCTGGCTATCTTCCTCCTCAACCCCCTCCCTACAGCCTGCAAGATTAACATGATAATTTACCTAATAAAAGCACTTGGAGCCCAGAGCTCGACGTCAATGCGGATCACCCTGAGAGAGTGTGTTGGACCCCTGGACCCATGCTTTAAAATTCTATTCTTGTGTCTTTGTCCTTCTTTTCTCACTCCCTGGTCACTGCCAGGACACAGGCACCCACACACAGGGTTGGGCTGGTTCCCAACAAGTGTGAGCTCATTTGTACATTTCCTTGGCCATAACATGTATTGCCTTGGTTGGAGGCTATATTATGTTCAATGCCATGCTGATGGATATGGCATTCAGTAAGCCTATGAGTGGTGGTGCTAAGAAGTACTGTAGGTAGAGAAGGCAAATTCATATGTGAAATATGTGCCTATCCTCATGAAGATAAAATACAGCCCCTCTGTTATGGGAGGACCCAATCAAGCCAATCTACAATGAGGTGAGGATGGTGCCCAATCAAGGACTCAGCCCTGGGCCGTGAGGAGGGTGGACACTCAGCAATGACCACAGCCAGATCAGCCTCGGAGCGGAGAAGACTCTGTTACTGAGCCCGGGCGTAGCTTCCATCCCTGCCAGCATGGCTACTTTATAGCATTGCATAGGCCCTGCGGGAGCTGAGAAAGCAGCTGACCTTCATCCACAGGACTGTCATCTTGTCCACCTGGTGATCATTTTGTCCCTTTGCCTTATTGTGGGCTATTATACCCACCTTGCCTTTAACTGTTAAGCATCACCATTTGGCCTGTGTACCATCAGGATACCATCATTCTCACTGATATAAGGGAATCCACTTCCACTGATCCATCCAGCACACCCCACTAGCTCTCTAGTCAAGAGAGGACAGTCATCAGAGCAAGTCAAGGATGCTGGTGGCCCTCACCAACGCATTTTTTTTTTTTTTTTTTTGAGACAGAGTTTCGCTCTTATTACCCAGGCTGGAGTGCAATGGCGCGATCTCGGCTCACCGCAACCTCCGCCTCCTGGGTTCAAGCAATTCTCCTGCCTCAGCCTCCCGAGTAGCTGGGACTACAGGCGTGCGCCACCATGCCCAGCTAATTTTTTTGTATTTTTAGTAGAGACGGGGTTTCACCA
>PVKV010036507.1:0-15628 GCA_004027835.1 Alouatta palliata
AACCTCCGCCTCCTGGGTTCAAGCAATTCTCCTGCCTCAGCCTCCCAAGTAGCTGGGACTACAGGCACATGCCACCATGCCCAGCTAATTTTTGTATTTTTAGTAGAGACGGGGTTTCACCATGTTGACCAGGATGGTCTCGATCTCTTGACCTCGTGATCCACCCGCCTCGGCCTCCCAAAGTGCTGGGATTACAGGCCTGAGCCACCAAGCCCGGCAGCTCCTTTTTGACATTCTTAAGTGATTCACAAAAAAGTTAAGATTAGCATTTGTTTACACATTGTCTGGGTAGGGTGGCAATCACAGTCCTTAATTACTTATTCATATTTGGGCTATAGAGAGCAGTTTCAACAGGAAGCCGAGGTATGGTTGAGGTATGCAGGTTTATGGGGCTTTTACCATGTCGCACTGTCATAGACTTGGAATTCTGTCATATACAGCCTCCTCAGCTTGGCTTCTTTTGCTTACCAGAATGCCTTGAAAATTCATGTGTGTCTTTGTGTGGCTTCATGCCCCATTCCTTTTTATTGCCAAATAGTACCCCACCGTATAGACAGACCATTCACCCGCTAAAGGGCATCCTGGTTGCATCCCAGTTTTGGTGATGATGGATAAAGCTGCAACAAGTATTTGTGTGCTACTATTTTTTTGTTTTTTTGGTGTTTTTTTGAGATGGAGTCTCTCTGTCACCCAGACCGGAGTGCAGTAGCACAATCTCGGGTCACTGCAATCTCCGCCTCCTGGGTTCCCAGGTTCAAACGATTCTCCTGCCTCAACCTTCAGAGTAGCTGAGATTACAGGTGCTCCACACCGCACCCGGCTAATTTTTGTATTTTGCCATGTTGGCCAGGCTGGTCTTGAACTCCTGACCTCAAGTGATCACCCACCTTGGCCTCACAAAGTACTGGGATTACAGGCGTGAGCCGCTGCGCCCAGCTTTGTGTGCACGTTTCATATCAACTGAGTACATCCCTAGGAGCATGGTTGCTCGGTTGTATGATAGGATTAATCTTGTTAACTTTGTAAGAAACTGCCAAACTGTCTTGCAAAGTGGCTATTCCATGCTGTACTCCCACCAGCAGTGAAAGTTTCTCTTACCTGACATCCTTGTAGCACTTACTATTGTCCATTTTTTGAATTTCAGCTATCCTAATATATGTGTTGTGCCTTTTTTTTTTTTTTTGAGACAGTTTCTCTTGTTCCTAGGCTGGAGTGCAATGGCGCGATCTCTGCTCACTGCAACCACTGCCTCTTGACTTCAAGAGATTCGCCTGCCACCACGTTTGGCTAATTTTTTCTATTTTTAGTAGAGATCAGGATTTCTCTATGTTGGTTAGGCTGGTCTCGAACTCCCGACCTCAGGTGATCCTCCCAAAGTGCTGGGATTACAGGCATGAGTCACTGCACCCGGCCTTGTGCTCTTTGTTTTAATTTGTGACAGTATTTTTTAAATTCTTGTATCACCAACATTAAGCATAGTAACTAACAAGAAATAACCACTTCATGATTTCTTATTACTTATGTATTTGTTATGTTGAAAGAATGAACTGGGTTAATTTTGTTGAATTGCGAAATCACTTGAACGTGCACCCGATTTCTAGGTTTCTCCTCCCTGAGAGTGATGCTTTTAGACCCTGACAGTGGGCCTTCCACACACACACAATCCCTTGTGTTGACCATTAGTGAGGCACAGGTTGAGCATCCCAAGCCTGAAAATCCAAACTTGGAAATGCTGCAGAATTCAGAGCTTTTTGAGCACTGAGATGAGGCTCCAAGTGGGAATTGCAAACCTGACCTCAGGCAACAGGTCACAGTTGAAACGCAGATACACAACACAGATTATCCAGTGTCTCCCAAGGACAGAAGACCCTCTCAGCCCCCTTCAGCTGTGGTACAACCTTTTCACATACACCCAGATTACCCTCTACCCCACAAGCACACCCACAGAGGGTAAGACAATGGCTCCTCTGCAGACCACACACGCCAGCGGCAGGTTCCCCGCAATGCCCCACACGGGGCCCAGACGTACATGCGTTACTCACTGCTTTTCTGCTTGTTCTTTTTTGTGGTATATTGTTAAAAACACGCGAGTTGAATGAAGAGATACCCCCTCTAAATAGGCTTGGTTTGAGCAACATGGCTGTTTATTCACCTGGGTACAGGTGGGCTAAGACCGAAAAGGGTGTTAGCAAAGGGCGGTGGGATAGGAGTTGGTTTTATAGGTTGGGGAAATCTTTGGGGAGGGGGCAGGGGTGTTCCGGAGTAAGACTAGTTATGGTGGTGGGGGTGGGGGCAAGGAGTATCTGTGGCAGATGGGTAAGGTTTAAGAGTCGTTAAGATGGTAGGGTGGGGCGAGGAGTATTCACATTATCATAAGAACAGTTAAGATGGCAGGATGGGGTTTGAAATGGTAATCAGGGATGATGGCGAACGCAGGCGGGGGTTGGGGGTTGGGGGGTGATCCGTGGAGGCAGGCAGGCAGGACTTTAGACTTTCTGGGTCCAGGCTTGGGCATGCAGGCCTGACACATACTATTGAAAACTCAAAGGCCCGGCGTGGTGGCTCACGCTGTAATCCAAGCACTGGAGGCCAAGGTGGGCGGATCACCTGACATCGGGAGGTCAAGACCAGCCTGACCAATACGGTGAAACCACGTCTTTATAAAAAAAAAAAAAAAAAAATGAAAACTCAAAAAAGGCCTGCAGATTCCCCTGTGGGTAACAGTGATAAGAAAAAGAGGAAGTGTTTCTGTGTATCTATAGCCCAGAAAGCCAAGAATGACTGCCACACACACCCGAAGAAGCAGAAGGGTAAACGATTGAAATGCCAAAAGCAATGAACAGAAGTTGATGAAGAATTGAAAAATGAGGCTGGGCGTGGTGGCTCATGCCTCTAATCCCAGCACTTTGGGAGGCCAAGGAGGGGGGATCACTTGAGCCCAGGAGTTTGAGACCAGCCTGGGAGACATGGTTGAGACCTCGTCTCTACAAAAAATACAAAAATTAGCCAGGTGTGGTGGCACACACCCATAGTCTCAGCTACTCAGGAAGCTACAGTGAGCTGTGATCACACCACTGCACTCCAGCCTGGGTAACAGAGCGAGACCCTGTCTCAGAAACAACAGCGACAACAAAAAAGAATAAAATACAGTGTCCAGGCCAGGTGGGGTGGCTCATGCCTGTAATCTCAGCAGTTTAGGAGGCCGAGGCATGTTTAGAGCCAGCCCAACTCTGTGCGTGGGTGCCCTGTGTCCTGGCGGTGAAGAGGGAGTGAGAAAAGGAATAAAGACACAAGAGTAGACGTTCACATCACGGCTTCAAGCGGGGTGATTTGCTCTGGTTTCCACAGGCTTTTATGAGGTGTATACACTTGTTAATGGAGGATGGGGGAACAGGGAGGGACGGTCAGGGGAGGCCTTGAGACTAATGTGGGCAAGATAGCCCAAAGGGGGAGGTGTGGTCTGCAGTATTCAGTGGTGATTGTTATGCAAACCTACAACACTGAGTTCTACCACTGGTTGCTACCCAGGTGGATTTGTATGAGAAGCACAGCGGCTAAGGCTCCACCAGGTTTGACCACACCCAGTGCATCAGGGGCTTTTACCTCCCAGCCTTGAGGACACAGCAGTCCAGATTAATCCATATTCTGAGAACCCAGGCAGAGCCCTTGGTGTGCTGGTGATCTCTGCCCTGCAAGGCTCGTCCTCCTTGCCAGCTCCCATCTGCAAAGACCCTCCCCAGTCTTGTGAGCAGAGGTCGCCTCCCTTCTCCGAGATTTTACACATGTCCTCTCTACCAGACCCTTATGCGACCTTCATACTGAGAAGGCATTCGGGGGACCAAAGCGCTGTTTCCCACTCTGCAACTACCCTGCGGGTTTCCACGGTTTCACCGCGCTCTCAGATGGTCTTTACCTTAGGCCTCTTGTTGCCGCTTGATTTTTATTTTATTGCACCAATATTTGATATAGCTTAGTTCGGGGTATAAACTATAGTGTACAATAAGCAATGCAAGCTTATAACTATTTAACTAGAAATAACACAGGTCTGCCCCTGGCCATCTTGACCCACAGAGGCAAGTCGGTTTGGAGTCAGGAGTTTGAGACCAGCCTGGACAACATGGTGGAACCCCAGCTCTACTAAAAATTAGCCAGGCGTGGTGGTGGGCGCCTGTAATCCCAGCTACTTGGGAGGCTGAGGCAGGACAATCACTTGAGCCCAGGAGGCGGAGATTGCAGTGAGCCAAGATCTCACGACTGTACTCCAGCCTGGTGACAGAGTGAGACTGTCTCAAAAAAAAAAAAAAAGACAGTGTCCAGTAAACTTTAATCCGAACACAGCATCGTCAGCGGGGATTGAAAGCCCACTGTTCCCATTTAGCCGGTGATCCAGGTGTTCCTTGATGGGACTGCGCTGCTTAATTACCCTGATCATACTGTTTTCCGCTGTATGAATGGCCCATCACATTTATTACTGTTAAGCACTTCTGTGCGAATAAGTATATGAAAAGAATTGCTTATAAGTAGCAAATAAATTCAGAGTCAGAAATGATGGTGACGCCAAACCACAGATCAGCCACGTGGTTGAGAGATAGACGCCTTTGCTTTCTGATGGTTCGTCGTACACAACTGTGTTTCATGCACAAAAATATTATTATTTGAGACGGAGTCTTGGTCTATCGCCCAGGCTGGAGTGCAGTGGTGCAATCTCGGCTCGCTGCAACCTCTGCCTCCCGGGTTCAGGAGATTCTCCTGCCTCAGTTTCCCAGTTAGCTGGGACTACAGGCACATGCTACCACAGCTGACTAATTTTTGTATGTTTATAGAGACGGGGTTTCGCCATGTTGGCCAGGCTGGTCTCAAGCTGATCAGACTCTATGCTTTTTTTTTTTTTTTTTTTTTTTTGAGACGAAGTCTTGCTCTGTCACCCAGGCTGGAGTGCAGTGGTGCGATCTTGGCTCATTGCAACCTTCGCCTCCCAGGTTCAAGCAGTTCTCCTGCCTCAGCCTCCCGAGTAGCTGAGATTACAGGCCTGCACCACCATGCCTGGCTATAGTAGAGACTGGGTTTTACCATGTTGGCCAGGCTGGTCTCAAACTCCTGTCCTCAGGTGATCCACCTGCCTCTGCCTCCCAAAGTGCTGGAATTACAGGCGTGAACCATTGTGCCCGGCTTCCCCATTTGAACTTTTGAAGCTAGTCATGCTGTGTGGTATGAGGTTGAGGGGAAGAAGGCATGCCCAGATTAATGAAACTATCTTCCAGCTGCTTTTGCCAGTGCCGTGTGTGTTCTTTCGGGTGTCCCATCCTGGGTATGACAGTGAATTTTAGGCTGGGCTGTGCCTTTGGCTGTGCAGGGTCTCCTGCTTCGAGGCCCTTTGACCTGTGGTGACACAGCAGTAGCAAAGCTCACGGTGTGTAGTGGGCGTGTGGTGGCCAGTGTAACACCTGCACATGTGCAAGGAGGAGCCATTTGCTGGCCCGGTGCGCCCACCCGGTTGTGAGTTGCTCAGGCCACCATGCCTGCGGGTGGCGGCCTGGTGTGGCTGAGCTGGGCCATCAGCTGCCTTGTGGCCACTGCCTTTCTAACTCTCACTTGTCCTCCTGCTCCCACATGAAGATGCAGGGAGGAGGCGTTGGGAACACGTTGTCCTCCTGCTTTGCTTCTGGCTGGCAGTCATGACGGGACAGGGAAGCCGCGGTGCACACAGTTGTCAGGAGGGGGTTCCTGGGCCATGCTTGGGAGGAGCTAGGAAGCTGGCGTATGTGTGGGGGCAGAGCCCTGTGCCACACAGGTTTCAGAAATCTTTTTGCAGACGGCAGTGAGAACTTGGGACTTGAGTGAGAGGGTTGTCAGCCTGGTGTGGAGCTGGGTCGGGAAGTCGCCCACCCAGAAGGTGGACATGGGAGGGGGCAGAAGCCATGTAAAAGCAGTGGGGCCTTGTTTATGGGGTGTCAGATCTTGTGTGTGCCTCTGGGCCTTTGGGTAAGGATGGGGTGCACCCAGCAGAGCAGTGGTAGATCAGGCCCGTGACCAACCCTTACTCTCAGGGAATGGCTTGGGGGACTGTGAGGCGTGAGCTGTGGCCCTGGTTTCTCACTGTGTGGTGCATGAATGGGGACTTCCTAACTTCTCATCATTTCTCCTCTTTGAAAGCACACTTGAAGGCTGGGCGCGGTGGCTCACGCCTGTAATCCCAGCACTTTGGGAGGCCGAGGCGGGTGGATCACGAGGTCAAGAGATCGAGACCATTCTGGTCAACATGGTGAAACCCCATCTCTACTAAAAATACAAAAATTAGCTGGGCGTGGTGGCACGTGCCTGTAGTCCCAGCTACTCGGGAGGCTGAGGCAGGAGAATTGCTGGAACCCAGGAGGCGGAGGTTGCAGTGAGCCGAGATCGCGCCATTGCACTCCAGCCTGGGTAACAAGAGCGAAACTCCGTCTAAAAAAAAAAAAAAAAAAAAAAAAGCACACTTGACCCTGAACAATTTTACGTGTCTGTCAATTGAATGTCATGTGGTTACAGGGCCCAGTCAGCCTGAGGAGCAGGGGTCCAGCAGCTCTGCAGAGGCGTCTGGAACTGAGGAGGAGGAGGAGGAGGTGCCCAGCTTCATCATGGGGCGATGAGGATGTCTGCTGCAGCCGCTGCCTGGAACCCGGCTCCTGCTGAGAGCAGAAGGGAAAGGCGGCTGTTTGGCTTTCTCCCCCCGAGAGGTCCCGCTGGATGGAGAGCAAAGGAGACCTCTCCCAAGCCACTCGAAGTCCTGCCTGTAGCAGGGTTGGGAGGCTGAGGGGCCACCTCCCTGGCACTCGAAGGCACTGCCTTGCAGACGCCGTCCACGCTCCTGGTAAAAGGGGACAGAGCGCCTCACCTTGTCATATTTGAACGGTGATGAGTTTGGGGCTGGTTTCTGGGAAAAGAAGATTTATTTAGTAAAGAGCAGAACATCCTTGGGTTTTGTTGGGACGTGTGGACTGTGAGTCACAGACACTCTGGAGAAGTCTAGGAGATGCCACCATTCTCATGGGGACCGAAGACTCCACAGACCCCATTATGCGGACCTGGTCCCAGGCTCAGTGAGGAGATGCCCTTAGCTGTGGGGCTGGCCTGTGTTGCCAGCCCAGACCCCCACTCACCCCCGTGGGAAGTGGGGACCATGTCCAAGAGGGTCTGTTCCCACCACAGCTCCCCGAGCCCTTCCCTGTGTGTTCTGGGAAGCCCCAGGTGTGCGCAGGGAGGCCTGGTCCAGGGACTTCACCAGGGATTGGGCCACAGGAAGGGCATGTGTCGTGTGGAAAGCACTGTGGGGGAAGAACGGGTGGCCAGAGGATGAGCAGATGGAGAATCCAGGCTGGGCTGAGCCAGAGCAGAGGGCGGGGGAATCCCGGCCGGACTGGGGTTCTTCACCAACAGCTGCATTTTCATCCCGAGGTGGAAGGAGGTCTAAACAAACGGGCTGAGTGTCGGGACTCTGTCAAGTGGGTGGAGCTCCTCGGGACTGAAACCGCCTGGGGCTTTCCTCCACCGCAACCGGGCCAGTGGGGAGGGCGTGGAACTGCTGCATCCTCAGGTGGTGCAGCCCCAGGTCAGTGTCCAGGCACTGGGCCCATTCAGAGAAGACACCTGCAGACAGCAGGGCAGCCCCGCGCAGCGGCGAGTGCCTAGAATCCCAGCTACTCGGAAGGCCAAGGTGGGAGGACTGCTTGAGTCCAGGGATTCAAGGCCAACCTGGGCAATAGAGCGAGACCCTGTCTCTTAAAACACGATGATGATGAACACAGAGGCCGGGGCACTGTGCTGGGGCCTGCGGGGAGCTGAGACCAGCCTTTGACCTCCGTGTTTTCAGGCCAACAGCGGCAACAGACAGAGTTTCCAGGTAGGGCCTTGGCTCCATTTTTGGATGATTTAGCTCCAAGTTCCTAAGTATATTTTGTGCCCTTTACACACTTTGTTAGAATTAAGGAAATAGTGGTTTTGAGTAAAGGGAAAGGAAACCCAGAAACATTGGACGTTGCTTTTACTTGTGTGGTATAGATTTCCCCGGCCCCTTGCTGAGCCTTGTGACATCTGTGATAGCTCCTGTCCCTTCATTGGTTCATGTCACAGGGATTTTCTTTACCAGGAAGTGGACACGGAGAAGCAGCCCTAATAAATGAGCACGCACCCTGTCCACACATTTTGAAACCTGTTTTTCTCTGTCTGGGACTGGCTGGTTTGCGTTTCAGTTTTTTCTCCTCTCTTTGGACTGTTGGTTTCCGTCCCTCTCCCCGCCTCCAAGTGGGTCACAGCCCCTGCTCTGAATCTGCAGCCTGCAGCTTATGGGCATCTCAGTGCTGCGGAGGGTGCTGGGGCTTGGAGCCGGATGACCTGGCTTTGAGCCCTGCCTCTGCCTCTGGTAAGCCAGGGGACTGGGCAAGTCCCTTCCTGCCTCTGCCAGCTCATTTGGCCAAGAGAGACACTGGCTGCAGGCACGTGGGCTGGGTGGGCACATGGCGACAGAGGATGCCAGGTTGCGGTGGGTTTCGCCCCGCTGGGTGCGAAGGAGAAGGTGACGTTTAGGCAGATGGTGCCCCGTAGCCATTTCTGGCCATTACTAATAGGTCATCAGGACCTTGAGACAATCGGTCTTTAGGGCATCATTTATTTGGGAAAAGAGGAACAAACATGTCATCATTGAGAAAGGAGTGGATAATACTGACAACCCCTGCCCCACCCCCAAAAAAAAACGGTTAGGGGAGAATCATGAAGTAATGTCCCACGTGGCTCGTGGGTGGGAGGAGTTAGGAACTGAACACAGAGGTGTATGTAACAACTGTCTCAGAATACCTCACACACAAGAATTCTTTTGGCCAGGCACAGTGAACTCCTATCTGTAATCCCAGCACTATGGGAGGCTGAGGCAGAAGGATTGCTGGAGCCCAGGAGTTTGAGACCAGCCTGGGCAACATAGTGAGATCCCATCTCTAAAAAAATTTTAAAATTAGCTGAGTGTGATGTTGTGTACCTATAGTCCTAGCTACTTGGGAAGCTGAGGTGGGAGGATCCCTTGAGCCAGGAGTTCAAGGCTGCAGTAGCCGTGATCACTCCACTGCACTACAGCTTGGGCAACAGAGTGAGACCCTGTCTCAGAAACAAACAAATCTAAGTTCCCTGGTGATGCCCCAGAGATTCTGCATCATTTATGATCCACCCCCAAATACACATTTAAACAGGTGCCCCAGGAGATTCTACTACAGAACCTGCCCCCCACCCTTTTTTTTAAAGCTACTGGAAATCAACCCCTTAATCAGCTCATTTTGAGACAAAACCTTGCTGTCACCCAAGCTGGAGTGTAGTGGTGCCATCATGGATCACTGCAGCCTTCAACTCCTGGGTTGAAGCCATTGTCCCACCTCACCCTCCTGAGTAGCTAGGACTACAGGCATGCACCACTATGCCTGGCTAATTTTTGTATTTTTTGTAGAGATGGGGTTTTGCCATCTTGCCCAGGCTGGTCTCCCTCCACCTTCTGGGCTCAAACGACCTTCGGAAGTGCTGGGATTATAGGTGTGCACCACCGAGCCCTGCCCTGTTACCATTTTAAATTTACTTCCCTGTTTCCAACATTTGTATTTTGGTAAAAAAACAAAAACAAGACATTAAAATTGAGTTTGAGGAGTGACTTTCTACTAACTCTTGGAGATAGAAACAAAACTCAGTCCAATTCCTTTGCATTTATCACAGAAACACGTGTTTTCTCCTTCTCCCTCTTGGAAGTTAATTTCTGTTTACTATTTGGCATACTTGACTAAAGTGAGCTACAATTACCATACATTAACATATATTTCGGTAGCGAGAACACTCTTGGAAATTAACCTGGAGCAAGTTCCAGGATGCCTCCTGTTTTCTTACTCCACCAAAGGTAGCAGATCCACTGGGCATGGTGGCTCATGCCCGTAACCCCAGTATTTTGGGAGGCCTAGGTGGGAGGATCGCTTAAGGCCAGGAGTTCAAGACCAGCCTGAGCAACATGAGACCTCCATCTCTGCAAAATAAAAATCGAAAAATGCGCCTGGTGTGGTGGCATGGTCCTATCTACTTGTGAGGCTGAAGCGGGAGAATCACTTGAGCCTGGGAGGTTGAGGCTGCAGTGAGCTATGATTGTGCCACCACACTCCAGCCTGAGTAACAGAGCAAGACCTCTCAAAAATAAAAGGCTGGGTGCGGGGGCACGCCTGTAATCCCAGCACTTTGGGAGTCTGGGGCAGGTGGATCACCTGAGGTCAGGAGTTGGAGACTGACCAACATGATGAAAACCCATCTCTACTAAAAATACAGAAATTAGCCGGGCGTGGTGGCGCATGCCTGTAATTCCAGCTACTCAGGAGGCTGAGGCAGGAGAATCACATAAACCCAGATTGCACCACTGTTCTCCAGCCTGGGCAACAGGAGTGAAACGCCATCTCAGAAAAATAATAAAAACATAGCAAATGTTTATTGAGCACCAACTATGTGCAAAATCCAAAGGATTCCAAGGCCCATTGCCAGGCACTGGGGACAGTGGTGGACAAGACAGTCCTAGCCTTCAAGGGGCTCCAGGTCTGAGCAGGAACAGGAGCCAGGGAGAGCAGCACAGCGTGCTGTGGGCAGCTGACCCGGGCCTCCCCAAGGGTGAGGGCCAAGCTGAGCTCTTAGGTGGCTCAGGAGAGCAAGAGTGCCCAGAAAGCAAGCTGGGGAGGGGGGAGTCGCCCTGCCATGGCAGGGGGCTGGAGTGGAGAGACACAAGGGGACCTTTGAGTTTGTGAAAGGGGACAAGCTCCTGCCTTGCCATGCCGACCAGAGGTGATGGTACCCTGAGTTAGTGCAGAAGCAGGTGGGGACAGGGAGAAGTGGGGGGATGGGCCAGTGCCATGGAGGTGGGAGAATTCACACGACCTGATGGGGAGGGGACTCGTGGGTACCAGCAGCTGGGTGGGTGAGGGAAGCCTTCTGAGACAGCCGACCCAGCTGGTGTGAGGAAGGAGACCCCCTCCCTCTTAAGCTTCTAAGACCACTTCCCCTTAGCCTTCTCCATTGGGTTTCAAAAGGAGAAGTAAAAGTTGAAAATGGAAGGCACAAGGTCAGTGGAGCCCAAGCTGGAGGTTACAGATCAAACCCCCAACACTTCATCGCACTCCTGTCTATAGACTGCAGGCGTGATATGGAGAAACGCCCTCCATTGTTCTCCCTCAATCTTGCAAAAACCCCACCACCTAAGTCCACGTACCCCTCACTCAACGCATTGACCCTCTCACATGTACTCTCTAAGATTGTGAGCCTTTAAAGGAGGCCAGGATTTTCTAGCCGGGGAGCTCGGTTATTGAGGCTTGAGCCAGCCACAGCTCCCGACCAAATAAAACTGCAACTTCCCTCCCAGTTCAGTGTTGGAAAGCTTTGTTCACTGCCACTCCTGCTTCAGGTGGAGGAGGAATGTGAGGGAAGATGACAGATTCAGCTGCGGGCCTGGTGAGTGGAGGGCCCTAGGCATGTGTGCTGGAAAGAGAGATCAAGGCTGGAGGTGATGATGGTTGTCAGGCTGCCCTCATCCTTGGAACTATGGGAGTGGATGAGGCCAGTCAGAGAGGAGTGAAGAGAGGGGACCTAGACAGAACCCTGAGAATCACGTATCGAGGGGACAGAAAACGGACAAGCAGACAGACTCACGAGGTTTCCTGGTGGAAGGAGGGGTCCCCAGTGACAGACAAGGCTGACCGCTGAAACATCCTCTGGGTTTAGGAGCTTGGTTTAAGTGAGCAGATCACTTGAGGTGAGGAGTTCGAGACCAGCCTGGCCAACATGGCAAAACCCTGTTCTCTACTAAAAAATATATATGTATAAATTAGCTGGGTGTAGTGGTCGGTGCCTGTAAGGGAGGCTTGTAGGGCTGATGGCCCCACAGGGTCGTGGGGTGAGCCTTACGCTGTGCTGAGGCGCAGGATCCGAGAAATAAAGAGACAGGACACAGAAGTACAAGGAAAATGCAGCTGGGCTCGAGAGGCCACGCCACCTATGAGCGGAGTCAGGCGAGGCCCCAAATGTCCAGAAGCGTGAGTATTTATTGTGTATAGGTTAGGGGGCAGGGCAGTGAGTGAAATCATCTTTAAGGATAGTGATAGGGTCGTGAGCAATGAAACATGGGGTCCACCTCCCTTAGGTCACCTAGGCCAGGAGGTGGACAGTGCACAGCAAGAGGCCCATTCCCATGAAGACAAGGGCTGTGTGCAGTAAGGGGTCCACCCCCATTAGGTCACCAAGGCTTGAAGGTGGGCCGTGTGCAGTGAAGAGGGTGCAGTGTACAATACTTCTATCTATGGGAAACTACTTCTGAGAAGATTTATGGGGGGATGCCTTAAGTCACATAGCAGTGACAGAGCTGTCAAGGTTACCGCCACCTTCTGGCAGCTTCCAATGGGTTCTATGGGAAGATGCTTTTCAAGCAGCACAGTAGCAAGAGCTGATAAAGTTCACAGTCACCAAGGTGGATTGCCGTTCTGAGGGCAGCCTTCCACAAGAACTGGAGCAGGGTCCTACAACTCCTTTATCAGGAGGAGGGGCTCTCGCCCCAAGCCTGCCATACAGCGGGTATCTTTACGATATTGAACGCTGCCGCCTGGGCCATGGATTCTTGTCCTGGTATGACTGTTTTTCCCTTAAATCATGCTCTGCACTGTGTCTGCTCTAGGCATTCCTCTGATTATAGACTGCTTATTCCTTAATTCATGCTCTGTACTGTGTCCACTCTAGGCGTTCCTCTGATTATGAACTCAGATATAATTATAGGCATATATGTAGGGAAATATTCTTTAGGCACTCATACGATCAGCTATTATATGATTATATATAGAGGATATATAAAGGGATTCTTCAAGCCCTAATTCTATAAACTAATATATTATTATGTAAAGGATTATGTAAGAGGAAATAGCTGAGTAGTAACACTATAAAGTGAGATATTCTTCAAGCCCTAACTGTGCCAGGTTCTGCTTAGCTCTCATTCCTCGGTGCCTATGTGGGGGGTACCCACAAGGCTGAAGCAGGAGAATCACTTGAATTTGGGAGGTGGAGGTTGCAGTGAGCCGAGATCACACCATTGCACTCCAGCCTGGATGACAAGACTCAAAAAAAAAAAAAAGAAAAAAACAAAGCAATTATAGGCCGGGTGTGGTGGCTCAGCTCACCCCAGTAATCTCAACACTTTTGGGAGGCCGAGACTGGCAGATCACTTGAGGCCAGAAGCTTGAGACCGGTCTGGTCTCAAAATGGTGAAACCCCGTCTCTACTAAAAATACAAAAATTAGCTGGGCGTGATGGTGCGTGCCTATAATCCCAGCTACTCAGGAGGCTGAGGCATGAGAATCGCTAGGAGGCAGAGGTTGCGATGAGCTGTGATCACGCCACCGCACTCCAGCTATGAGACTCTGTCTCATAAATATGAGGGAGAGAGAAAAGAAAAAAGAAAGAAGCAATTAAAAAAATTTTTTAAAAAGGGGGGGTGGGGTGCAATAAAAAAAATTAGAAGAAGGAAAGGAAGGGAGGGAGGGAGAGAGGGAGGGAGGGAAAGAAAAGCAAGCAAGCTATTCTGTGTTTGGTAGGAAACCAGCTCTGAAGAGCACTGGCAATTATGACTTGCATTTTGCTTCTGTCTGGGCATGCTTGATAAATGTGCCTGGGGGGTGGTGGCATCAGTAACGGGCACAGGAAGCTTTCTCAAGGATGAGTGAAGTTGCTGCAAGAGTGAGAATTCAACAAGCAAAGGACTCCTTTGCTGAAAGCACATTCATCTGTGATGCAAACTGCTACCGTTTACAAAGTGTTTTTTTTTTTTTTTTTTTGAGACAGTCTCACTCTGTTGCCCAGGCTGCAGTGCGGTGTCACGATCTCGGCTCACTGCAACCTCCACCTCCCAGGTTCAAGCGATTCTACTGCCTCAAGCCTTCCCAGTAGCTGGGAATACAGGTGTGCACCACCACGTCCAGCTGCTTTTTGTATTTTTAGTAAAGATGGGGTTTCAACAGTTGACCAGGCTGGTCTTGAACTCCTGACCTCAGATCCACCTGCCTCAGCCTCCCAAAGTGCTGGGATTACAGGCATGAGCCACCAAGATTCATTTTACCAAGAGCTCCACGTTGGAAAGCCATTTCATGATTACTTTTTGAGGACTTTGCCCCCTGAAATTCAAATGATCCCTTACTCCTAGCCATCTATGGGGGTGGCAGGAGGAGGGCCAGTAAAGAACCCTGGGATTTTCTTAAGCCTATGTTAGGGCCTAAACTGCCTTTTAGGTCAGTAACCTGGAGGGGGACGTCTGGTTTATTAGACTAAGTGTCCTCCTGGTTTCATTCTGGCTCTCAGCAATAGCCTCTAAAATACAACTTAAAGTGTAGATGGCTTTAACCTGGCGTCCGTAACAACTACTCTTCCAATTGTCATAAAATGTGGGCTGGCTGACAGGAGTGGAATTTTTCCTTCGTTTGGATAAATGTGTCACGGTCCAATGCTGTTGTGACAGATGGAAAAATCCTATGTAGGGCACGCAGCAGCCTACCCGGCACAGAGGAAGGACTCCAAGGGACCGTCTGGCACCGCCGGGCTGATAGGAACCCATCTTGTCTGTCTGTGAATTATTCATGTGCTGTACTTCCTGAAAAGAACGCTCTTGTTTGACTACCTCGCTCGTGAGACCCAGAGTTCACCACGAAGGGTGAGAGGCTCCCTGTAGTAGGGAGTGGAGGGGGCCAGGGCGCAGCAGAAACTCTTTGCTGCTGTCTGAGAACAGCATGAGCAGAGCGTGCTGCACTGGGGTTGGGGTCCCAGCGGTCTCTCTGGGCCCGTGAGTGGCAGTGCACTCTGGATGGCAACCCCCAGTTAGCTCTGTGCAAGCTCTTTATGGTGCCATCCAATACTCTGGGCAGGGGCCAGGCAAGGTGGCTCATACCTCTATGCCCAACGCTTTGGGAGGCTGAGGTGGAAGCATCACTTGAGCCCAGGAGTTCGAGACCAGTGGGGGCAACATAGCGAGACCCCATCTCTATTTAAAAAACAACAAATTAAAATTAGCTGGACGTGGTGGCAAGTGCCTGTAACTCCAGCACTTTGAGAGGCTGAGAGAGGATTGTTTGAGGTCAAGAGTTTAAGACCAGTCTGGGTAACACAGGGAGACCCTATCTCTAAAAAAGACATTTTTTTTTTGGCCTGGCACGGTGGCTCACACTGTAATCCCAGCATGTTGGGAGGCCCAGGTGGGTGGATCACTTGAGGTCAGGGGTTCAAGACCAGCCTGGCCAACATGGTGAACCCAGCCTCTTCTAAAAATACAAAAAAGTAGGCCGGGCGCGGTGGCTCACGCCTGTAATCCCAGCACTTTGGGAGGCCGAGGCGGGTGGATCACGAGGTCAAGAGATCGAGACCATCCTGGGCAACGTGGTGAAACCCCGTCTCTACTAAAAATACAAAAATTAACTGGGCATGGTGGCACGTGCCTGTAGTCCCAGCTACTTGGGAGGCTGAGGCAGGAGAATTGCTTGAACCCAGGAGGCGGAGGTTGCGGTGAGCCGAGATCGCGCCATTGCACTCCAGCCTGAGTAACAAGAGCGAAACTCCGTCTCAAAAA
>PVKV010036508.1:0-15627 GCA_004027835.1 Alouatta palliata
CCCCGCTGCACCGCTGTCCCCTCTCCATCAGGTCTGCTGTCTCTGCCCCTCTCCCATTTGTTTCCTCTCTTCCTGTTCTTTTTTCTCACTGCTCTCTGCTGCCACCCTCCTTTTTTTCACTTCTCCTCTCCCTGCCCAGCTCTCTTCTCTCGTGTCCCTTCTAGCATTCTCTAGCTGTTTCCTCTCCTCTCCCTGTCCTCCCTCCTCCTCTCTCCATCCTCTCTGTCCTCCCTGCACCCTTTTCTCTTCTGTCTCACGGTCTCCTTTCTTTTCCTTCCAGTCCCTGGCTCTCTCCTTCTTCTCTCCTCTTCTCTTGCTGGTGCTTCCCACTCCTCCCTCCCTCCCTCTCCCTGGGCAGTCAGCCCCTCTCCCTCATCCCTGTCTCCCTGGGCTGCTCCCTCCACCCGTTTCTCTGCCTCCCTCTTCTCAGAGCTCACCAGGAGCTCACCAGCCATGGCTCCCACCCTCTCCCTCTCTCCCTCCTTCCTGTCCCTTTTTTCACTCCATCTTTCTTTCCCCTTCTGTCTTTTCTTCTCTTTCCACTTCTGGCTCCCAGTCTATCTCCTTTCTCCCACTTCCTCTTTCCTCTCCCCCTCTGGCTGTTCCTTTTTTTTTTAAGAGATGGGGTCTTGCTGTGTTGCCCAGGCTGTAGTGCAGTGGCTGTTCACAGGCACAATCCCACTACTGGTCAGCACAGGAGTTTTGACCTGCTCCATTTCCAACCTGGGCTGATTCACCCTCCTTAGGCAACCTGGTCCCCTGCTCCTGGGAGGTCACCATTTTTTAAAATTTTATTAAATGTATTTATTTTACTTTAGGTGCATACTATACCTGGCATTTCTCCCCATGTTATCCCTCCTCTCCCTCCCCACCTCCCGATGGCTCTCCCTTACCCCTCCCTGCCAACTGCCCCCAGTGTGTGATGCTCCTCTGAGTCCATGTGTTCTCATTGTTCAACACCCACCATACGGTGCTTGGCTTTCTGTTCTTGTGTCAGTTTGCTGAGAATGAGGGTTTCCAGATTCATCCAAGTCCCTACAAAGGACACGAACTCATTGTTTTTTATGGCTGCGTAGTATTCCATGGTGTGTATGTACCACATTTTCCCTGACCAGTCTATCATTGATGGGCATTTGGGTTGGTTCCAGGTCTTTGCTGTCGTACACAGGGCTGCAGTGAACGTATGTGTGCATGTGTCATTATAATAGAATGATTTATAGTTTTGGGGTATATACCCAGTAATGGGATTGCTGGGTCAAATGGAATTTCTATTTCTAGATCCTTGAGAAATCACAACACTGTCTTCCACAATGTTTGAACTAATTTACACTCCTACTAACTGTGTAACAGTGTTCCTATTTCTCCACATCCTCTCCAGCATCTGTTGTCTCCAGATTTTTTAATGATCACCATTCTAACGGGCGTGAGATGGTATCTCAGTGTGGTTTTGATTTGCATTTCTCTAATGACCAGTGATGATGAGCATTTTTTCATGTTTGTTGCCCTCATATATGTCTTCTTTTGAACAGTGTCTGTTCATATCCTTTGCCCACTTTTAAATGGGTTTTTTTTTTCTTGTGTATCTGTTTCAGTTCTTTGTAGATTCTAGATATTAGCCCTTTGTCAGATGGGTAGATTGC
Source organism: Alouatta palliata (assembly GCA_004027835.1). Classification (NCBI taxonomy): domain Eukaryota; kingdom Metazoa; phylum Chordata; class Mammalia; order Primates; family Atelidae; genus Alouatta; species Alouatta palliata. Next base: position 1,641 of record PVKV010036508.1, read on the forward strand.
AAAAATTTTTTCCCATTCTGTTGGTTGCCAGTACGCTCTAATGATGGTTTCTTTTGCTGTATAGAAGCTCTGGAGTTAATAATTAGATCCCATTTGTCTATCTTGGCTTTTATTGCCATTGCTTTTGGTGTTTTAGTCATGAAGTCCTTGCCTATGCCTGTGTCCTGGATGGTTTTGCCTACGTTTTCTTCTATTGTTTTTATGGTGTTAGGTTTTATGTTTAAATCTTTGATCGATCTGGAGTTAATTTTAGTGTAAGGTAACTGTTGGTAGGGGTCCAGTTTCTGCTTTCTGCACATTGCTAGCCAGTTTTCCCAACACCATTTATTAAACATGAGTCCTTTCCCCATTGCTTGTTTTTGCCAGGTTTGTCAAAGATCAGATTGTTGTAGATGTATTGTGTTGCTTCCGAGGCCTCTGTTCTGTTCCATTGGTCTGTGTCTCTGTTTTGGTACAAGTACCATGCTGTTTTGATTACTGTAGCCTTGTAGTATAGTTTGAAGTCCAGCAATGTGATGCCTTCAGCTTTGGCTGTGCGGAGTCTTTTGTGATTCCATGTGAAGTTTAAAGTGGTTTTTTCCAGTTCTGTGAAGGTCATTGGTAGTTTGATGGGGATAGCGTTTAATCTATAGATTACTTTGGGTAGTATGGCCATTTTCACAATACAGATTCTTCCTAACCATGGGCATGGAATGTTTCTCCATCTGTCTGTGTCCTCTCTTATTTCATTGAGCAGTGGTTTGTAGTTCTCCTTGAAGAGGTCCTTTACATCTTTTATTAGTTGTATTCCTAAATATTTTATTCTCTTTGTAGCAATTGTGAATGGGAGTTCGCTCTTGATTTGGCTCTGTTTGTCTGTTATTGGTATATAGAAATGGTTGTGATTTCTGCATATTGATTTTATATCCTGGGACTCTGCTGAAGTTGCTTATCAGTTTGAGAAGATTTTGGGCTGAGACGATGGGGTCTTCTAGATAGATATTCATGTTATCTGCAAACAGAGAGTTTGAATTCCTCCTTTCCTAATTGAATAAGCTTTATTTCTTTTTCTTGCCTGATTGCTCTGGCTAGAACTTACAATAGTATGTTGAATAGGAGTAGTGAGAGAGGGCATCCTTGTCTAGTGCCTGATTTCAAAGGGAATTCTTCCAGCTTTTGCCCATTCAGTATGATATTGGCTGTAGGTTTGTCATATATAGCTTTTATCATTTTATGATATGCTCCATCAATACCTAGTTTATTGAGACTTTTTAGCATGAAGGGTTGTTGAATTTTATCGAAGGCCTTATCTGCATCTATTGAGATAATCATGTGATTTTTGTCTTTGGTTCTGTTTATGTGATGGATTACGTTTATGGATTTGCGTATGTTAAACCAGCCTTGCATCCCTGGGATGAAGCCTACTTGGTTGTGATGGATGAGCTTCTTGATGTGCTACTGCAATCTGTAAGTATTTTATTGAAGATTTTTGCATCGATGTTCATCATGGGTATTGGCCTGAAGTTTTCTTTTTTAGTTGAGTCTCTGCCTGGTTTTGGTATCAGGATGATGTTGGTCTCATAAAATGAGTTAGGGAGGATTCCCCCCTTTTGTATTGTTTGATACAGTTTCAGAAGGAATGGAACCAGCTCCTCTTTGTACATCTGGTAGAATTTGGCTGTGAACCCGTCTGGACCTGGACTTTTTTTGGTTGGTAGGCTATTGATTGCTGCCTCTACCTCAGCCCTTGTTACTGGTCTGTTCAGGGTTTCAACTTCCTCCTGGTTTAGTCTTGGTACAGTACAAGTGTCTAGGAATTGATCCATTTCTTCCTGGTTTACTGGTTTATGTGAGTAGAGCTGTTTGTAGTAATCCCTGATGGTAGTTTGTATTTCTGTGGAGTCAGTGGTGATATCCCTTTATCGTTTTTTATTGCATCTATTTGATTCTTCTCCCTTTTCTTTTTTATTAATCTGGCTAGCAGTCTATTTTGTTGATCTTTTCAAAAAACCAGCTCCTGGATTTATTGATTTTTTGAAGGGTTTTTTTTGTGTCTCTATCTCCTTCAGTTCTGCTCTGATCTTAGTTATTTCTTATCTTCTGCTAGCTTTTGAGTTTTTTTTATCTTGCTCCTCTAGCTCTTTCAGTTTTGATGATAGAATGTTGATTTTAGGTCTTTCCTCTCTTCTCTGATGGGCATTGATAAAAATTTCCCTCTCAACACTGCTTTAAAGGTGTCCTAGAGATTCTGGTAGTGTCTTCATTCTGGTTGGTTTTGAAGAACATCTTTATTTCTGCCTTCAGTTCATTGTTTATCTAGTCAACACTCAGAAGCAAGTTGTTCAGTTTCCAAGTGGCTGTGCAGGTTTGAGTGTGTTTCTTGATCCTGAGTTCTAGTCTGATTGTGCTGTGGTCTGTTAGACTATTTGTTATAATTTCTGTTCTTTTGCATTTGCTCAGGAGCGATTTGCTTCCAATGATGTGGTCAATTTTATTAGTAAGTGCAAGGTGGTGCTGAGAAAAATGTATATTCTGTGGATTTGGGGTGGAGCGTTCTGTATATGTCTATTAGGTCCGCTTGGTCCAGCTCTGTATTCAAGTCCTGGATGTCCTTGTTAATTTTCTGTCTTGTTGATCTAATATTGACAGTGGAGTGTTGAAGTCTCCCAGTATTATTATGTAGGAGTCTAAATCTCGCCTTAGGTCGTTAAGAACTTCTTTTATGTGTCTGGGTGCTCCTGTGTTTGGGGCATATATATTTAGGTTAGCTCTTCCTGTTGGATTGATCCTTTTAGCATTATGTAGTGTCCTTGTCTCTTGATCTTTGTTGGTTTGAAGTCCATTTGCTTGGTAAATCTTCTTCCATCCCTTTATTTTGAGTCTATGTGTGTCTTTGTATGTGTGATGGGTTTCCTGAATACAGCACACCGATGGGTTCTGACTTTTTATCCAGTTTGCCAATCTGTATCTTTTGACTGGGGTGTTTAGGCCATTTACATTCAATGTTAATATTGTTCTGTGAATCTGATCCTGACATTTTGTTACTGGCTGGTTTTCTTTCCCATTAGTTGACTCATTTTCTTCATTGCATTTTTGGTCTTTGCCAACTGGTTTGCTTTTGCAGTGACTGGTACTTGTTCCTTTCCATGCTTAGTGTTTCTTTCAGGAGCTCTTGTAGGGCAGGTCTGGTGGTGACAAAAGCTCTCAATAACTGCTTGTCCATAAAGGATTTTATTTCTCCTTCTCTTATGAAGCTTAGTTTGGCTGGATATGAGATTCTGGGTTGAAAGTTCTTTTTTTAAGGATGTTGACTATTGGCCCCCACTCTCTTCTGGCTTGTAGGGTTTCTGCCAAGAGATCCACTGTGAGTCTGATGGGCTTCCCTCTGTTGGTGACCTGACCTTTCTCTCTGGCTGCCCTTAGCATTTTTTTCCTTCATTTCAACCCTGGTGAAGTTGATAATTATGTGCCTTGGGGTTGCTCTTCTTGAGGAATATCTTGGTGGAGTTCTCTGTATTTCTTGAATTTGAATGTTGGACTGCCTTGCTATGATTGGGAAGTTCTCCTGGTTACTATCCTGGAGCATGTTTTCCAGCTTGGATTCATTCTCCCCATCATATTCAAGTGCACCAGTCAAGCATAGATTAGGTCTTTTCACATAATCCCATATTTCCTGGAGGCTTTGTTTCTTTTCACTCTTTCTTCTATTGTCTTGCCTTCTCTTTTATTTCATTGATTTGATCATCAATCTCAGATATCCTTTCTGCTTCATCAGTTTGGCTATTAAAACTTGTGTTTGCTTCACGTAGTTCTCGTGCTGTGTTTTTCAACTCCATCAAGTCATTTATGTTCTTCTCTAAGCTGGTGATTCTAGTTAGCATTTCATCTAACCTTTTTTCAAGGTTTTTGGTTTCTCTGCATTGAGTTAGAACGTGTTTCTTTAGCTCAGAAAAGTTTGTTATTACCCACCTTCTGAAGCTTGTTTCTGTCAATTTGTCATACTCCTTCTCAGTCATATGATCCTGTGTTGTTGAGGAGTTGTGATCCCTTGAAGGAGAAGAGGTGTTCTGGTCTTTGATGGTTTCATCTTTTTTGTGTTTTCTTCCCAATCTTTGTGGATTTACCTGGCTGTGGTGTCAGGGAGCTGCTTGATGAGGTTGCTTCTCTGCCTGTGGAGGTGCTACTGGCTTTCAGGGACTCCTTCAGGTTACTAGGGAAGGTTCCTGTGTATTTTTTGTTTATACTGGGAGATTAGGCCCACCTCTTCTACTGACCTGTAGGCAATGCTAGGTCATCAAGAACACTGTCCCTTTGCTACATAGGCTTCCTGTGTTTTTTGTTAAAACATGTAGCCCAGTCCCACCCCTCTAGTGGTGGGTTGTGCCCTTCCTCCACTGGGCTGGATCATTCAGGGTTCCTGGTTCCTCTCAGACTGTGGCATATGGCACTGGTTGCGCAACCGACTAGAGTCAGAGCTTCAGGCCTGGGGTTTGTCGTCGAGGGTAGGGACCCACCCGGCTGTCTCCCCCTTTCAGCTTCCTCTCTCTCCGGTCATGGGGTAGGGGCCTGCCCAACTGCTCCTGCTTACAGCTCCCTCTCTCTCCAGGCGGGGGGAGGGGGCAATAGCTCAGTCCACAGGCTCTTAGTCAACTCGGCGCTTGACTGGCAAAGATCCCCTGTTCTGTGTACTGCTGAGGCTTTAGGGGAAGTACTGTGTCTGGACTGGAGCGCCAGAGGGGGAGCCTCCAACTCGCCGGTCAGATGCACTTTCTGGGTGAAGCAGTACCCCTCCCCGCCCCGGTCTGCCCTGAGTGGGCTTTGCTCACCATCGCACCCGCCCTGGTGTGCCCTGAGTGGGCTTTGTTCACCATCGGACCAGACCCATTGAAATGCACCTGGTACCTCGGTTGGAGCTAGGAGATCTCTAGGTTTCTGCGTCTGTCTCGCTGGGTGTTGGGCACTGGAGTTGTGTCTAATCGGCCATCTTGGATCTTCCTGAGGTCACCATATTGATGCCAAACTTAGTGCGGACACCCAATCAGCGTAACGCACTACAGCCCAGAACTCCTGGGCTGAAGCAATCCTCCCACCTTAGCCTCCTGAGTAGCTGGGACTCAGGCACGTGCCACTGGCTCCTTTTTTCCTGAACTTTCTCCGCCCTCCTTTCCCCAGTTTCATTTCCACCTCTTTTCTCTCCTCTCCTCTGACTCTGTCTTTTCCTCCTTCCCTGTCTCTCCTCCTTGGGTCTCTTCCTTCCTTCTCTCGTCTCTGCCCCATCCTTTCCCTTCCCTCTTCCCTGGACCTGTCTCCTCTCCTTGCTCCCTCTCTCTCTCTCTCTCTCTCTCTCTCCTCCAGAGCTCCCATTCCCACCGGCCTCCCTCCTCAGAGCCTTCTCTCCATGGCCCCTGCATCCCTGCCTGGTGGGCCTTTGCCTCCCTCTCCCATTCCTGCCTTGGCTGCTCCCAGGTTTCCAGGTCCTCAGCAGGAGGCAGGAGTCCACACTGAGGCCCAAACAGGCTAGCCCTGAGCAGGCCCCAAGCCTGAGGCCCAGGAGTGGACAGACACCTTTGTGACTCCCATTCTCTCTCTCTTTTCCATCTCTCTGGAACTCTGCATACTGCCTGGAGGAATCAGGCCTGCCCTAGGCCCAGGAAGGCAGAAACAAGGAAAATGTTCAGAGACAGGAAGCAACCTGCCTAAACATACACAGCATGTAAGGAGCAGGGCAGGGCTGGGTGGGGCCCTGGGGGTGGCCAGGAATGGGCTCCTGAACCTGCTGATTCCTGGCCGCCTGTCTGAGCTCAGTGAGCAGGGGATGATGCCTTTTTCTGCTCCATTCCACTCCCTCCCCAACTCTTCCTCTGGCAGTATGAAGCACCTCAGCACTAGGGGGGACCTTACCTGAATTCCGTTTCACAGATGAGAAAATCAGTGCCCAGTGTTTCTGAAGAGCACCAACTGCTAGGACAGGGACTTGGAGGGAACCCAACAGTACCTGAGGGACCAACAGCACCCCCTGAAGGACACGGAGAGAAGCCAGAGGAGCTGACCCGAGGCATTCTGAGTATGTGGAATCTTCTCTCACCACCTACTGGCAAAGAATGGAACTGCAACCCAGCTGTAAGAGTGAGAACGATCCCAACAAAAAGGAACAGTGACCAGAATGCCTGGGGGAGGAACAGGGGATACTGGGTGGAAGGAGGGGAGAGGGAGAATTTGTAACATTTTGTAAAAATGAACATTTTTACTGCTAGTCAATATATAAACATCATGTTCAGCAAACTGGTATGAAACTTCTGAACTTCACACATTTTCAAGTCATTCTATGGGTGGGTGGATTGGCTGTAGATGGGAAACAAAGGAAAATGGAAATCTGTTCAACACAAACCTGTCTGGGGAGACTGCATTCCAGGAAATGGACCAAACTGAGTTTGCTTCCTTTGTAACAACATTGTTGTGCCTTGCTGACTGGAAGGTGGGTACAAGCAAAGGAGGATGGACTAACAGCTGAAGAAGCACCAGTAATTAGCCCCTGAACCTTACCAGGGAGTGTCTCTGATGGGTTCAAGAAGCCTATAGAGGCCAAGCGTGGTGGCTGACACCTGTAATCCCAGCATTTTAGGGGGCCAAGGCAGGTGTATCACTTGAGGTCAGGAATTCAAGACCAGCCTGGTCAACATGGTGAGTAGAAATCTCTCCTAAAAATTAAAAAATTATGGAACCAAAACAGAGCCTGCATAGCCAAGTCAATTCCAAGCAAAAAGAACAAAGCTGGAGGCATCACACTACCAGACTTTGAAATATACTACCAGGGTACAGTAATGAAAACAGCATGGTACTGGTACCAAAACAGAGATATAGACCAATGGAACAGAACAGAGGCCTCAGAGGCAACACCACACATCTACAACCATCTGATCTCTGACAAACCTGACAAAAACAAGCAATGGGGAAAGGATTCCCTGTTTAATAAATAGTGCTCGGAAAACTGGCTAGCTATGTGCAGAAAGTAGAAACTGGACCCCTTCCTGACACCTTACACTAAAATTAACTCCAGATGGATTAAACACTTAAACATAAGACCTAACACCATAAAAACCCTAGAAGAAAATCTAGGCAAAACCATTCAGGACATAGGCATAGGCAAGAACTTCATGACCAAAACACCAAAAACACTGGCAACAAAAGCCAAAATAGACAAATGGGACCTAATCAAACTCCACTTCTGCACAGCAAAAGAAACAGTGAATTAACAACCAACAGAATGGGAAAAAATTTTTGCAATCTACCCATCTGACAAAGGGCTAATATCCAGAATCTACAAAGAACTAAAACAGATTTACAAGAAAAAAAAAAAAAAAAAGGCCATTCAAAAGTGGGCGAAGGATATGAACAGACACTTTACAAATGACATATATGAGGCTGTAAGGCCGGTTGCCTTGCCAGGAGCTTGGACATGCCCATCCCTCCCAGCACCAGGGAATTACGTCATCACTCCGCGACCAGCATCTAGTTCCGTTGCATAGCCTCTCCAACACCCATCCCTGAAGCAAATTCCGCACCTGACACCTAGCCCCCTGCTGAAAAAACCCCCGCCCAAAAAATTTCAAAAAAGCCCCGCCAAACCCTGCACAATAGCACTTTGCCCCATTTAGGTCATTCTTCCCCAAGGCGGCCCGCTCACTAAAGATCCTGCCTACCTACCAGTAGTAACTGGCCCCGTACACATCCTGTGTCCCAATATCCAGTCAAGTGCCTTATGCTTTGTCTCCCCTGTATCCAATCAAATGCCTTCACTCCCTATGAAACCTCTTGCCCTAAAAAGTTAAGCACAACTTCTCTGGCCCTTACCTGGACCATAGAACCTCACCCAGGAGCCGAATAAATCGGATTTTCATTTTCTTATACTGGTCTCAGTTTCCTCATTTCAACTCGGCAATATACCTTACAAGTGGCGCCGAAGCCTGGGAGGAGTTGTAGGACCCCCTCCGGGGAAAAAAACTAACCCCTCCTGGGGGAAACTAACTCCTCCACCCAAAGCCGGACCAGGGAGCCGCTCCACCACGAGGTAAGACTTCTGTTCCCCACAACCTCTCTTGCTGCCTGCTCCATGGACTCCCTGCCTGTAACCGCGGCCGTGTCAGGGACTCCTTACCGCCATGGTCCTGGGGCCCCGGTTCCATTCCGAGGACCTGAGCGTAGAGGAGACGTCCCTACACTCTTGTCTTCTCCCCGTAAGGGGTTTGCCAGGGGTCAGCAACCTGAGGGAGACATCCCCGTCTTCCTGAACCCTCTCCGGCGTTCGGCAGCGCAGCCCAGGATGGCTTCCGATCATCTCAGTGGCAGCGAGTGAGGTTTGGGTGATAAGAAGCCCCGTTTACAGTCCCAAGCCCTACTCAGGACCTGGACCCAACCCGGCTCCTAGTCCCAAATTAGTTCTCTGACAACCTAGTTCCCACCTAAGTACTCTTAGTTCCTCTTTCTACTCCCGAACGAGTGTGTGAGTTTATGTGTAGTCCCACAGCTTAACAGCTACGGGGCTTGAGTGGGCCTCCACCTGCGGTTGCACAGGGACATCATAAGGCGTAACGGTGATTCACCTCAGGACCAAAAGTTCTGAGGTGACCAGGCCCAGGGATTATATGGGTACACCTTAGGCAAGACGCCCTGAAACATCCCTTCGGGGATGTGACCGAGAAGGCATCAGACTGGTCTCCCATCTGGGAGACTCCCACCCTTTGTCCATCAGTCCTACATGTGGTTCTGTCTGTACTGTAGATTCACTAGCTTCGCCAGACTCCTGCTGGCCAATATACAGTGGTTTAGGCCTGCTTCCCTCAGAGTAGACAATATCCTACAGTGGGTAACAGAACACTGGCTACAGGGGACCTTTACTGAATTTCTGCCATTAGAAATAACTCTTTTCTCCTTTTTCCTTCTATTCTTTCTCTACCACTGAGACCTCACTCTCTAGCCTCATCCCTGTCACTTCCTCAAATTCTCCCATGTGGCAGATAGCTCTAGCCTTTTTTCTTTTTATCTTCTTTCTCGTTGTAGTCATTGCGGCTTGCAAGTTCTCCCAACCACCCCCTCCAGGAAAAGAACTCTTTTGCCCATGTTGCGTGTAATATCTCACCTCCATAGTTAAATAATCATGGGCAGCCAGGAGTCCCGCCCAGATCCCAAGTCGCCACTAGGATGCCTAATTCTAAATTTAGCCAAACTGGGCCTCTCCATTAAAAAGAAGAGACTATTCTTCCTCTCCACCGTAGCCCGGCCACAATATCCCCTACACAACCAGTCCAAATGGCCTCCTGAAGGCACACTCGACTTTAAAATCCTGACAGATTAACTTCTGCCAAAGAAACAGCAAGTGGGCAGAAATTCCCTATATTCAGGCTTTCTGGTATTTCCACGCTCACCCCGATCTCTGCTCCTCCTGCAGCACCGTCTAGGTACTCCCGGAAAAAAATTCCCTTGATCTGCCTTCAGCCCCGCCGCTGGCCTCCTCCTCTTCCTCCCTCTCCAACCCTGATCTGCCCAAGGAATGCTCCCTGCCTCCAGCCTGGCCCACTGACCCCCCGCCTTATGCAGAGCTCCAACCCCCTCCTACTCCCTCAGGGCCTAACATGGCCTCTCCAGTTAGTGCCCACACCCACTCTCGTGAAGCTAAGCCTCCTCTTTTCCCAGATGTAACCTCTTCCGTTAACAGTCACACTCGCCTGCATGACACCCCCACCAATGAAAATTCCCTCCTCTGTCCCCTCCGCGAGGTGGCCAGAACAGAAGGCATTGTCCGAGTACACTTTCCTTTCTCTCTGATTTATCCACCATTGAAAAACATTTAGGGTCCTTTTCTGCCAATCCTACTGCTTACACTAAAGAATTCCACTATCTCACACAAGCCTATGACAACCTGGCATGACATTTATGCAATTTTGTCTTCTACCCTCACTCTGGATGAACATAATCGCATCCGCGTGGCGGCCCGGGCACACACAGACCAGGTACATCTTACTGATCCCCAAATGCCGGTAGGAACAGCGGCAGTCCCTGACACTGACCCTAATTGGGACTATCAAACCAGTCAAAATGACTGCCGTCCGCCAAGACCAAATGCTACAGTGCCTCCTAGCGGGCATGCAGGACGCATCCCAAAAGGTGGTCAATTACAATAAATTGTGTGAAATAACTCAGGGCCCTACTGAAAACTCGGCTGCCTTCCTTGACCGGTTAACCGATGCTGTGGTCCTACATACCCGAGTGGACCTGGACTCCCCGGCCAGGACCACTCTCCTAGCTGCCCATTTTATCTCCCAGTCAGCACCAGACATTAAAAAAAAATTAAAGAAGGCAGAGGAGGGTCCCCAAACTCCCATACGAGACCTGGTAAACATGGCATTTAAAGTTTTTAATGGCTGAGAAGAAAAGGCTGAGGCCGTTTGCCAGGCCCATTTACAGCAACAAGTGAGCCTCCAAACCCAAGCTATTGTAGCAGCCCTGAGGCCGGTAGCTCACCCAGCATCTAACAAAAAGAACTCCTCAAAGTTCCTCCCAAAAGATCCCCCAGCACCTGCTCAGGCCACTACAAAGGTTCCGCTCGAGCCTTGCTTCAAATGTGGCCAGGAGGGACACTGGGCCTGACAGTGCCCCAATCCATGTCCACCTCCCGGACCTTGCCCAGCCTGCAAGCGTCCTGTCCATTGGAAGGACGACTGCCCGCTCTGGACCTCAGGCTCACCCCCCTGCACCTCTATGTGGGGGACAGGCCAGTCCAAAGGATGTAGTCCCTTCACTTGAACTCCTCGGCCTCATGGACGACTGACATGGCCTGGACCCCCATCACCCTTGCCAAGCCCAGGGTAATGCTACAAGTAGCAGGTAAGTCCATTTCCTTCATGGTGGACACAGGGGCTACTTATTCTGTATTGCCTTCCTACTCAGGAACCAGCATTCCTTTCCAGGTCTTGGTCGTGGGAATTGATGGGAAGCCCTCCTGTCCCAATCGGACCCATCCCTTAACCTGTAACCTTGAGGGACATCTGTTCACACACTCCTTCCTGATCATACCCTCGTGCCCAGTCCCCCTACTAGGATGGGATATCCTCCAGACCTTAGGGGCTACCCTCCAACTCACCGGCCCCTGACAGCTCTATCCTCCACCTATCTCCTATTACTAACCTTAACCGACAGCACACCTAGGTACAGCCCCTCACCTCAAACTCCTATCTCCCCTGAAATAGTTGATCCCTCGGTATGGGGTACTTCTAAGCCTGTAGTGGCCACACATCACACGCCAGTTAAAATATTTCTCAAAGACCCCACCGATTTTCCCTGCCATCCTCAGTTTCCCATCTCAGAAACCCACTGCCAGGGTCTGAAGTCTATCATTTCCCGACTTTTAACCCAGGGACTCCTTATTCCCACCAGCTCCCCTTGTAACACCCCTATCCTGCCAGTCCAAAAAGCATTTGGTGATTATTGCCTAGTCCAGGACCTACGCTTAATTAACAAGGCAGTGGTGCCCCTCCACCCGGTAGTTCCCAACCCTCATACCTTATTATCCCCTGTTCCCTCTAATACCTCCCATTTCATGGTTATCGATCTCAAGGACACCTTCACAATTCCCCTGTACCTGGACTCTTACTTCCTCTTTGCCTTCACTTGGACTGACTCCGACTCTAACCTATCACAACAATTGACCCGGACAATCCTGCCCCAGGGCTTCAGAGACAGTCCCCACATATTTGGACAAGCATTAGCGGCTGACCTGGCCTCTTGCCCCCTTCAGCCCAGCCTCCTCTTACGATACGTGGAGACCTGTTACTATGCAGCTCCTCTCTTTCCATGTCACAGCAGCACACTGCTACTCTCCTTAATTTTCTTGGGTCTAGGGGTTACCGGGTTTCCCCCTCCAAAGTACAGCTGTCAGTTACCTCAGTAATCTACTTAGGCATTCACCTTACTCCTCAAACCAGAGGCCTAACAATAGACCGCCCAAAGGCATTAATTGCATTACAGCCCGCAAAAACAGCCGACAAAATTGTCTCCTTTTTAGGATTTGTAGGGTTCTTTCGACACTGGATTCCCAATTTTGCCACCCTGGCAAAGCCCTTGTATGCAGCAGCTAAAGACACCCTCACGCGACCTCTCTCCCATCCACAGGTTGTTAAATAAGCTTTTAAAGGCTTACAGACTGCCCTGTCCACTGCACCTCCCCTTCACTTGCTGGATCTTAATCGCCCTTTCCACTTGTTCACTGATGAAAACCAGGGAATAGTGGTTGGGGTCTTAACCCAATCCCTAGGCCCCACGTATCGCCCAGTAGCCTACTTATCAAAACAGCTTGACCCTACTGTCAGAGGGTGGCAGCCTTGCCTGTGAGCCCTAGGAGCAGCTACAGAGCTACAGAGCTGACCAAGGAATCCCTCAAACTTACCTTAGGCCAGCCCATTTCAGTGTTCTCCCCTCATCGGCTAAGTGACCTTCTCTCTCCCAAATCCCTTGCACATCTAGGGCCCCCTCGCTTACAGGAGTTTCACTACTCTTCATTGAAAATCCCTCAGTCAGCCTTCATCCTACTTCTCCACTCAACCCGGCAACCTTACTTCCTCTTCCATCTCACTGTCCATCCCCTACCCACTCCTGTCCTGAACTCATAAATACACTTACCAAACCCCGAGAAGGCCTAACCGACCTCCCTCTGTCTGACCCAGACCTCACTCTATGTGTAGATGGGAGTTCCACAACGACAGCTGAGGGACAGCGAAAAGCAGCTTATGCAGTGGTCACAGATTCAGCCACCCTCGAGGCCCGCTGCCTTCCTGATGGAACCACACCACAAAAGGCGGCGCTCACTGCCTTAACCCGGGCACTAGCACAGGGAAAGCGGGTGAATATCTGTACTGATTCAAAGTATGCTTCCCTTATTACCCACTGTCATTCTTCCCTCTGGAAGGAAAGGGGATTCCTTACTACCAAAGGGTCCCCCATAGTCAATGCTACCCAAATCTCTAACCTTCTACAAGCCCTGTCGCTGCCCAAGGAAGTTGCTGTCATTCACTGCCGAGGGCACCAGGCCCAACAGGACACCGTTTCCCGGGACAATGCGAGGGCAGATGCGGCGGCTAAATCCTTAACCAGTACCAGAGCAGCCCCCACCCTGGTCATTTTTGTTGCCACGACCATGCCGCCAGTTTACACAGCAGCAGAAATACAAGCCCTCTTATTAAAAGGAGAACCGAGTCTGATCAGGGCTGGATCTTCCTGGACAACAAAATTGCCTTACCTCGGGAACAGGCCCCCAAAGTTATTACTGAAATTCACCAATCTTTACATGTTGGGCCCAAGGCGTTATATATATCGCTTTGTGCGGGCCCTCTTTTTCTTACCAGGCCTACAACAAACAATCGAGCAGGTACACAAAGCCTGTACTACATGCTCCAAGGTCTCACCTCAGGGAAACTTAAAGCCACAGTTTCCTACCCACCAAACACGTGGCAGCCTGCCAGCCCAAAACTGACAAATTGATTTTACTCACATGCCTACTAACAAAAAGCTACGCTACCTTCTCACCTTTGTAGATACCTTTTCTGGGTGGATTGAAGCCTTTCCCACCTCCAGGGAAACCACAGATACCATAGCCTCCCTCTTAATTCAGGAAATCATCCCTCGTTTCGGCTTACCTGTGAACATCTAGTCAGACAGCAGTCCAGCATTTACAGCTCGGGTGGTCCAACTGGTCACCGAGTCTCTCAACATCTCCTGGAAACTACACATCCCCTACCACCCTCAGTCATCGGGTAAAGTGGAACAGGCTCACAGCATCCTCAAGGATCATTTAGCCAAACTCACCATCGAGGTAAAATTCTCCTGGCCCACACTCCTGCCTCTGGCCCTAGCCTGGGTCCGAGCCCTCACGGGAGCCCACGGGCCTCGGTCCCTTTGAGTTGCTGTACAGCAGTCCTTTTCTAGTTTCCCACAACCTCCCAGTACGACCGCCTCCTTT
>PVKV010036511.1:0-15629 GCA_004027835.1 Alouatta palliata
CGAAACTCCGTCTCAAAAAAAAAAAAAAAAGAAAGAAAAAGTATTTATTGTTATTAAAATATGAGGGCATGTTGAACAAAGGTAAGAAATAAAGAAAAACATTTATTAAAAACAAGAAATGAGTTTAAAATTCTTTGCTTCAGCCTTGGATTCACTAGTACATTTTATTAAAATTCACTTATTATATTTCTCTGTAGACTTGTAGCTATATGTTCCATATATTCTGCAGAACTTGAGAGTATGGATTGTTTTTCGATTTGGAATCTACCCCTTCTCTAAAATATATTCTGCATTATTATGCTTACAGGCATATTACATTTATATATATGCATACATGCAGATATACTGATCATATGTAACATGTGGCAACAAAAGGTTGATTATATGGAATATTATTGGTTGCCTAAAAGTATAATAAATTTTAGGTAACATTTTCAAATGGAGTTAGAGGCAGAGAAAAATTTCTACGCTTATATCATGTCTACTTATGCTGGATATTTATCCCTAGCTAGAGCATAAATGTATTGGAGGGGAAAGGATTACTTACATGTGTGTTCCTGCCTCTATATGCTTGTGTAGATAGTCTTCCTTGGAAGGCCCACCCTTCTTCCTCTTGGCCAGTCTGAATATTGGCATTCAGATCATGGCTAGACGGAAATGTTAGTCATCCCTTGAAGAATATCTTTTGTCCTACCAACCTCACGAAATCTTTCTTCATTTTCTTTCTTCATTTTCTACAGTCCACAGTGACCTCTCCTTTCTCTGAAGTTTTGTGTAACCTAAAATGTGTACAACTCATCTGATAGCTTTCATAATTGGTCTTTACTTTTTTGTTCATAATATATCTTATCTCTCTATTTTATATTACGTTTTAGGGTAGATATTAGGTCTTATACTTCTCTATGTCCTCATTGCACCTAGCTCAGTACCTTTTACATAAAAGTATAATAAATATAAGTGATGAGTGTAATCACTTATATGATTGCTTAATGTATTTCTCTGGTATATTTCTTTGGCACATAGACAATACTTTAAACTTAGTGGACAGTAGGAAGTCAGCTATGTTTCAAATATCATTTGATAAAAATTTAGCCAAATAGTTTGTTCTGCATTTTAAAGAATAATATTTGATAGTGTTATAGACAAACACTTTAAAGAAATGCCATTGTTGCTTTTGACTGTATCTGAAAATACTGTCTAATATTCAAGCACTACAGTAAAAGCCTTGGAATAATTTCCATTTTTTTCTTCTTAAAATTCAAAGTAGAATAGTTTTTGCCTTTCATATGAAGAAAACAGCTTAAAATGTTGTTTTAAAAGTATGGTACTTTTTCTGTAGCTACCCCATATTAAGGGCTTAGTTTCATTTCAAGAGACTTCTTTATGTTGCTTGAAACTGTCCTTTTCAATTAGTGACAAGTGCTTCTGAATAAACTTACTTACCTAAAGCACTTTAGACATGTAAGTGCTAAATATTTTTGCCAAGTATTGTCCTCATATTTTTAACACTTTCTTTTTACATAGTGGCCAGCGCTGGCTGTGGATTGGTTTGCATAAAAGGAGCCCAGATTTACAAGGATCCTGGCAATGGAGTGATCGTACACCTGTAAGTTAAAATTTCATTGTTTTAGGTAGTAAGGAAGCACTGTTTGTTTCTTAAACAATACATCCACACCTAGAATTTATGTGGAACCACAAAAGACCCTGAATAGCCAAAGAAATCTTAAGCAAAAAGAATAAAGCTGGACCTGACCTCAGAAATACACTATGAAGTTATAGTAAGCAAAACAGCATGGTACTAGCATGAAAACAGACACACAGACCAATGGAACAGAATGGAGAGCCCAAACATACATCCACCTATTTATAGACAACTGGTTTTCAACAAAGATACCAAGAACACACAATGGGAAAAAGACGGTCGCTTCTATAAATGGTAGCGGAAAACTGGATTTCCACATGCAGAAACATGAGATTAAACCCTTATCTCATACCATATACAAAAATCAACTCCAAATGAATTAAAATCTTAAATGGAAGGCCCCAAACTATGAACTACTAGGAAAAAACATAGGGGGAAATCTCCATGACATTGGTCTGGACAGTGATTTTTTTGGATACAAACTTAAAAACACAGACAACAAAAGCCAAAATAGATAAATTGGATTACATCAAACTAAAAAATTTCTGCACAATAAAGGAAACAATCAGCAGAGTGAAGAGACAGCCTACAGAATAAGAGAAAATATTTGCAAATTATACATCTGCTAAAAGGCTAATATCCAAAATACACTCATGCATCACTTAACAATGGGATACATTCTGAGAAATGCATTGTTAGGTAATATTTTTGTGCAAACATCATAGAACATATGTCAACAAACCTAGATGGCATAGCCTACTACACAAATAGGCTATACATCTAGGCTCTATATTGCCCCTAGGCTACAAACCTGTAGAGCATATTACTGTACTGAAGACTGTAGGCAATTATGGCACAATGATAACATAGAAAAGGTACCATAAAAATATAATCTTATGAGAACACATCTTCAAGGGCTGGCTAACATTTCTTTTTAGCCATGATCTGAATGCCAGTATTCAGATTGGCCAAAAGGAGGAAGGATAGATCTTCCAAGGAAGACTATCTACACAAGCATATGGAGGCAGAAACATACAGGTAGGCCATCTATGGTTGATTGAAAGATCATTATGCAGTGCATGACTGTAGATAAGAAACTGAAACAAATCAATAGCAAGAAAACAAATAACCCGATTTAAAAACAGTCAAAGGACTGAATAGACATTTCTCCAAAGAAGACATACAAACGGCCAACAGTCATATGAAAAATGCTCAACATCACTAATCATCAGGGAAATACAAAATTAAAACCATAGTAAGTTATCACCTCTCACCTGTCATAATGATTATTATGAAAAAGACAAATGATACATGTTGGTGAGGATGTAGAGAAAAGGGAACTTTTGCACACTGTTGGTGGGAATGTAAATTAGTACAACCATTATTGACAACAGTATGAAGGTTTCTCAAAAAATTAAAAAAAGTAGGACTAACCATATGATCCAACAGTCCTATTACCGGGTATATATTCAAAAGAAGTGAAATCAAAATGTTTAAGAGACTCGCAGGGTGACTGCAGCACTATTCACAGTAGCCAAGATATGAAATCAACCTAAGTGTCCATCAACAGATGAATGGATGAAGCAAGTGTGGTGTATGTACACAGTGGAGTACTACTAAACCATGAAAGAGGAGGAAATCCTGTCATTTGTGACAACATGCATGACCCTGGACAACATTATGCTAAGTGAAAGAAGCCAGGCACAGAAAGACAAATGCCATGTGATATCACTCAGATGTGGAATCTTAAAAAAAAAAAAATGGATCTCATGGAACTAGAGAGTAGAATGGTGGTTTCCAAGAGCTGGGACAGATGAGGTGGGGGACTGGGGAGATGTTGGTCAAAGGTTACAAAGTTTCATTTAGATAGGAAGTTCAAGACATCTATTGTACAACAAGTTGATTATAGTTAATAATATTTTATATCCTTGAAAAATGCTAAAAGTGGATGTTAAGTGTTCTCACCACAAAAATGATAACTATGTGAGATAATACATTTGTTAATTAGCTAAATTTCATCAGTCCACAATGTATATATACTTCACAACATCATGTTGTATATGATAAATGCATATACTTTTATCTGCCAATTTAAAAAATAAAATGAATACATCCACATATCATACAACCATTAAAATTATGTGTCTTTATTGAAATGAAAATAGAGTCACATATAGCAGTAAGGGAAAAATGAGTTACAAGTCTTATTTTTAAAAATCTGCATGTATTATTTCTCTATATATAGTCAAAAATAATAAAGATATAGATATAGTAGTCATCTTTGGGTAGTGTGAGTGATTTTTTTCTTTTTGAGGTAGGGTCTCACTCTGTTACCCAGGTTGAAGTGCAGTGGTGCAATCTCAATTCACTACAACCTTCACCTCCTAGGCTCAAGCAGTCTTCCCACCTCAGCCTTCGAAGTAGTTGGGACCACAGGTGCATGCCATCATGCCCAGATAGTTCTTATAATTTTTGTAGAAATGGGTTTCACCATGTTGCCCAGGCTGGTCTCAAACTCAGCTCAGGCAATCCACCCACCTCAGCTTCCCAAAGTGCTGGGATTATAGGTGTGAGCCACCACACCTGGCCACAAATGATTGTTGAAAACAGTATAAAGCTTTCTCTTTATACTGTTTATTTTCATTTCTATAGTGAGAAGCTTCTATTTTTATTATCTAAAGATGGAAGAGTTATGCAAAAAATAAAATATCTCTTTTTGGGGAGACAATCTGGGGACGACAGGGTCTCACTGTGTCACCCATGCTAGAGTGCAGTGGTGCCATTATCACTTACTGCAGCTTCAACCTCCTGGGTTCAATCGATCCTCATGTCTCAGTCTCTCGAGTAGCTGGGACCACAGGCACATGCCACCACATCCATTTAACTTTTGTACTTTTTTGTAGAGATGGGGCTTCACCATCTCTACAGGCTGGTCTCAAATTCCTGGGCTCAAGCCATCTGCCAATCGTGGCCTTCCAAAGCGCTGAGATTACAGGCATGAGCCACTACACCTGGCCAAAAGTATCTTTATTGGAGGAAATTCCCTACTATTATTCCACGTTTATATTATCCGAAGGAAGTATTTAACATAACATTTATAGGAGCAAAATTATTCTCAGATATTCAATATGTGCTCCAAATTATCATTGTGTCACCTCATTTTTTACTCTTTCTAAATGTAAAACTCCTTGAGTTTATATTCAAATTGGAGCATGTTTGAGATTAATCAAATAACGAACATTTCAACACATGCAAGAAAAAAGAAGTATTTTGCAAGCTTGTTTCTCTATGACTCCAGCAGCCAACTTAATAATATACCACTAACCTTCATTTCTGAAACTGTGGCTTCCTTTGTTTGGAAACTTATGACATTATGACATTTTCTAAGTCCTCTCATGATTTAGCATCACAATATAAAAAAGAGATGAAAAAGTTTTCTTTCTGTGGCATATGAACACACTTGAGTGATTAAGGCTGCCTAAATTACATCTAAATTGCAAATATTTATACATCAGTCTTAAATTCTCAAGCCTCTCTTGTCTTTTCAGGTGTCTACTGTTATCATGCCAAATGAGTTTCAGCAGGATTATGACATCAGAGACTGTGCTGCTGTGAAGGTCAGTACAATGCTGGAAAATCTGCATATTTAAAAAAATAAATCCATCATCATATTGCAGTCAAGTAACAAATCCATGGAGGGCCTTTGCGTGTGGAGCATGATGTTAGATGCAGTGGGAGATAAGCACACCCATGGCCTGCCCCTCAGCAGCCTAACTTACACTTCATTTGAGAGGATAAAATTCATATTCAAGAAAACTTCCTTCATTACTATGCAGTAATAAGCTCCAAATGAGTGGGCTGAGGAAGGTTAATAAAACTCAGAGGAGGAAGTAATTCCCGTGGCCATTGTCCAGGAAGAGGTGGGACTTGAACTGGGACTTTAAGGATGGATAGAGTTTCTACAGATGGGATAGGGTGAGGCTTTCTCATGCAGGGATGGTATGAGAAAGTGGCATAAAATAAGGTGGGAATGGAAGGAAGAGTGGAAGGCAGTGAGGAGAACAGAATACAGATCATGAAGTTCTCATTGGCGCTGTCCTTCATAACAATATTAGGGAATTTGATTGATGCCAAGTTAAGGAATTTGTATACTTCTTGATAGGCAACAGGGCATTTTTTAAAGTTTCTGAGTAGGGACGGTCATGTGAACTAAGGAGGATATGAGGAAGATTCATCTTGAGACAGATGTCAAGTGCAACAGTAAGATTGAAAGGCATAAAAGACCAGTTAGACATCTTCCTTTGCAGAATGCATTCATGTATCTATTTCATAAACAGTCCAAGGAGTCCGTGAGGCACTGGGGGATAGAACAATGACAAGGTACAAAGCATAGCCATTGTCTTCACATAACTAAAGTCTAGTAGGAAATAAAGACAAATAAGCAATTAAGACACCACTGAGTAAGGACTATGACAGGCGAAATACAAGTTTTATGCAAGAACAAGAATATTATGAGACAATAATAATGATGGTGATGGTGATGGTCCATGGTAGTGGTGATGATGATGATGGCAGCAGCTAACACTGATTAACTCCTTTATGAGCCAGCCACTGTGCTAGGCATGTCACATATGTCACTTAACACATAAGCAATCTTGTGAGGTAGGCACTGTTACTGTGTTCATCTCACATAGGAACTTGAACTGTAATTTACTCCCGCTTACATGGAGTAAATTTAAACTGAAAGAACTGAAATTTAAACCCATGTGTGTCTGGGTCTGGTACTCTTAACCACCATGTTATATGATTAAGCATTTATAGAAACAGAAAGGGTAGTGATTTTTGGAGAAAATTTTAAGTTTTTGTTTAGATATTTTGAATCCAAGCTAGCTAAGGTACATGCTATGGTAAGTTGAGATCAAGAGTCTTGAGTTGAAAGGAAAATGTATATTAAAAAAAAAAAAAAAAAAAGTGAAGGGCCAAGAATTGTATTTGGAGGAACTACCAACATATAGAGTGAAAAAAGATCAAGATGGAGGAGACGTCAGATAATCTTTGATTTATAGTTCAAGAAAGAGATTCAAGAAGGTTGCTCACCAGAAATGTTACAGGAAGGCTAAGGCAATAAGAACTGATAAAGCCACAGGAAAGCACTATTTTAAGTAACTCTTCTAATAATAAACTGTGTCGTTCATGGCATTTTTTGTGGGGGGACGGAGTGTCACTCTGTCACCCAGGCTGGAGTGCAGTGGCACCATCTTGGCTCATTGCAACCTCCGCCTTCTGGGTTCAAGGGATTCTCCTGCCTCAGCCTCCCAAGTAGCTGGGACTACAGGCACGTGCCACCACACCTGGCTAATATTTTTATTTTTAATAGAGGTGGACTTTCACTGTGTTAGCCAGGATGGTCTCGATCACCTGACCTTGTAATCTGCCCTCCTCGGCCTCACAAAGTGTTGGGATTATAGGCGTGAGCCACCACGCACAGCCTTCATGGCATTTTTATAGAATTCCTAATTTAATACAAGAAAAGGTGAAAACTTCAGAGAAGCTTATACGAACACTGGTACAATAAACTGTATTCTAGGTAAATAGAGTTTCCAAGCATGGAGAGATTTGAAAACCTGCCAAATAAATAAAGAAATACTAACGCAACCTGAATCAGGAACAAGCCCATCCAGGGCAGTATTCTGTAAGAAAAATATTATCTCACCTGCCAGAGAACCTCCAGGAACTTGGCCTTAAGAGAAAACAGTCCAAGAAGTGATGGATGTCTTTCCCAGTCATGCTTCCTCTCTCCTTTTTCTCCTACTTGCTGGCTGGAATTGGCAGTGAGCCATCCTGGACCATGTGGAGAAGGGCAAAATCCTAGAAATGGCATATGACAACACCAGAGAAGGAGCCTGGGCCACTGAGGCTGGACTTTTATGTCACTTTCTGATCTGATTTGATCACAGCTTGATGCTTGAATATCTCTAAAATAAATATCCTAACAAAAATTGTCAGGTGTGGGGGAGAAAATCTGCATTTTGGATATAAACATGACTTTACAATGTATTTCCTTCCTTGGCCCCTTTGAAGGCTCTTGCTCAGGGTATTACTGTTTAAATATTCCATTCATTCATGTGTTCATTTATTAAACAAATAACTTTAGGTGCTAGAGCTAACATAGAGATCAAAATCATAGGGCTTACAGTTTAGTGTTCCATAAGGAATGTATCAACTTCAAACTATTCTGCAATCCTTTCCTCTTTTAGGTCATTCATAGGCCATGGCGAAGAGGTTGGCATTTCTTTGATGACAGAGAATTTATTTATTTGAGGCCTTTTGCTTGTGATACAAAACTTGAATGGGTGTGCCAAATTCCAAAAGGTAAGTGGTAGTTATTCCTTTTCACAACCTTCTCATGTTAACATTGTGAATGCTCAGCTCAAAGTACTTAAGGGAGCATTTTCATCTATAATTCTAATGTCTAAAAGCCTATGATGATGCAGTTAATATGTGGAGCACTCCTGCCTGACTGGCTTCTAATAGAAGGCTAGCTTATTGAAATTTGGTGATACTTTACTCTTTGATCATGGAAGAATTTGCATAGAAGACAAAGTTTAAGGCTCATTTAGGGAGATTAGATTTTGTATGAAACAGTATTTTAAGCAAAAGGAGAAATATAGAATCATTTTAATTTTTTATTTTGATGCAAAGTGAAAAAATAAAGATAGGAAGAAGAAGGCAGGAGTCAAGAAATAAAAATTTGGCAGGTCCCTGTAAAATTTAGAAGAAATTTTCAATGAACTACAAAACTGCTAATACTTTTACGTAAACTCAAATTTGAGAAGCCAGTTAGATTGATAGTACAGCCTTTGATAACAGTAAGGAGAAGGGGGGAAACATAGATACAATTTTACTTCACTTTTTACCAGGAAAATATGAAATATTAAGAAAAATGTTAGGAAGATTTTAATTCTCAAATTATTATTATCATTTTTTAAGACGGAGTCTTGATCTGTCTCCCAGGCTGGAGTGCGGTGCTGCGATCTCGGCTCACTGTAGCCTCTACCTCCCAGGTTCAAGCAATTCTCCTGCATTAGCTTCCCAAGTAGCTGGGACTACAGGCACCTGCTACCACGCCAGGCTAATTTTTGTATTTTTAGTAGGGTCAAGGTTTCACCATGTTGGCCAAGCTGGTCTCAAACTCCTGACCTCAAGTGATTGGCCCACCTCAGCCTCCCAAAGTGCTAGGATTACAGGCGTGAGCCACCGCACCCAGCCTCAAATTATTTTTAAGCAGACATTGGCCATATTAAATTAATTAGCAGAAAACACCTAGGAATTTTTAAAATAAATCTCTGAACCAAATGTCAACAGATCATTGAAACTAAAGGTATATCCTCCTACAAGTTCTCAAAGAACCCAAAGTGCACATCATGGAACTGCCTATTAGAAGATTTTTTTTTTCCCTAAAATAGTTAAAAGAGCTTCAGATGTGACATCAGGTACTGGCGAATCTCTTTCACAAAGGCAAACTGTCAAACCATTTATAAAAGAGTGTGGGGGGGGGGTTCTAAAGGATAAATTATGCCTGAGTTATTCCTGATTGTTTGATTAAACCCGAAAAAGGGACAAAGGAAAACCAGTTTGGATATCCTTTAAACAAGTGGAAAAGTAATTCGCACATAATTAATTCGGACAATGTCTCTGTTTTGAAGCATTAGTGTGAGCCTCCCATTACTCTCTGGCATTTGTTAGCATTCCACAGACAGGGTCATTGTTCCAACCAAGGTGCCCTCAGTATGAGCTGCTGTCCCCACCTCCTGTTTGAGCAGTGGAGCAGACCCGAGTTTAAACAAGGGCAACCTTACAAATGGCAAATTAGTCACCACAGGAAATAGTATAAAGGGCATGTGGAGGTGTGTATATATATATATGTATATATATATATATATATATATATACATATATATATAAACATATATTTTTAACAGGAGAGAAAGGAATTAACTCAGCAAATATAAATCAATTAATCAAACAAATATATCTTCTCAGTAATTCTACCTCCATTGTCCCCATGCAGAAATAAAATAAAAAACTAAACTCCTGTTCTCAACCTATTCCCAATTACTTGAAGAAATCAATGATTGCTTGCTCCAGGGTTTAAATGTTATGTTCACTCTTTTTTGACTGTACCTAAATTTCTAAGTTACGATGTGATACATTCACCTGGTTAGATATTTTCTTGGTTATTAGTGCAGCCTAAAGTTTACTCAACTTGCATTAATCTGTATTTTCTGGTTTTCTTAAATAAATTTTCCTCTTATGTATCCTAAGTCACCATGCCTCTTCTCTGGCTCTTGCCTTTTTATTACTTGGTTCTAATTAATCCTCTCTTCCCTAAAAGAGATATTTTGGCAACCTGTAAATGTGAAGTAACCTTAATCCCTGAATATTTGTACTTTTTAAATATTCTTTTTTTAATTAAGAAAACTGTGTCAAAAATAAGGCTCATAAAACTGTTTTTAGGAACATTACCTATGATGCCATTACCTAAACATAGCTATTTTTATTGTAATTCTTGATACCTTGTACACACATACATGTTTGTAGTCTTGTATAAAAACACACCTAGCATCCTGCTTTTCTCACTAATTTAAAGATATGTAAAGGTTAGACATAGCTTTCCCTCCCCGACATATAATAATCAGAAGTCTTTGACAAGATTACAGACAAGAAACTGTATACATTTTGAACTGACTTGCAGCATTATTGTTGGAAATTATCCAATACAAATAGAATTGGCTCAGAGAGAGAGACCAAAGATGCTGGCTATGCAGGCAGTCCTCTGAGTTAGGTTTTCTGTTGCCTGAGGCCCACATGCCACACCAAAATTAAGAACAGCTATTTTACTCTGTAATTTCTAAGATTAAGCAAATGATGTCTCTGACTTGAAGCCAGTGTGATCTGTGGTCAGAATGAAAAGGGGGAGGAAAGCAAATAGGCTCCCATGAGGAACTGCTCTGTGCCTGGCCCTGTGCTGGCCACTTCCTCCAGGGCATCACACGTGACCTTCACTCCCTGTGAGTTAGGTGGCCATCTACTTTTCACAGAGGAGAAAATCAAGGCTCAGAGAGAGTTAAGCAACTCATTTGAAATACCACAGCAGCAGAATGTATAAGGGCATTTGCACACTGACCTGTCCAGCTTCCAAGCCTGGAATTCTGTGTAGCATGCCTTATTTCCTCCATTTCCATCTAGGAATCCTGAGTGATTTTATTATTTTCCTCTCAGTTTTGTCTCATCTTCTCAAAAGGTTCATCACTGGAGCATTGTACATTGTTTCCAAGGATATCATGGAAGACAATGAACTCTCTCAACCTAAGTTTACAGAATAGTTATTCGTTTCATTAGATTGAGAAGTGGTTCCTGAATAACTTCCCTCTAGAATGATGATTATTTTGGTTCCTATTTCTTATTGCTTCTGTGTAACACATATGATATCATCATTTACTTTTTAATTCTTAGCTATATTTTATCCATCTATACTTCCTTTGTGACCTCTGTGACACAAGGCAAAAGACTGCTAGAAATACTTCATTCACATTTAACAGATCTGCCTTTTGATTGCTCCTAAAGCAGCTTTAACATCAGCCCCACAAAATACAACTGAAGTGATTAAAACGTGAAGTGACTTTGCCAGAAATGGACAAGCCTCAGCAATATTGCAAGGCCTTTTGAGCTACATTAAAGGCTCTACTTATAGTACACCCTGATCTGTCATTGAATACTAATGCCACTTGCTTTCTTTCTCATATAGGCCACACTCCAAAAACACCAGACTGGTACAATCCAGGTGAGTTAAGAAAACTGAAATTTAATCAAAGCTGCTTTTACCTTTTCACTAATGCATTTAGTTAACTATTCAAATGCCAGCTTCTTCTCTATACATCTTCAAGTGAAATAAAATTTCTCCAGGTAAGGAAGGTGAGTGACTGGTGTGGGATGAGGTGATGAAGGTGGCTTTTTCCTTCCCTGTGAGTACAGGGGAGTGGCTGAGTCACTGGCTCAGATATCTCTTGTTTCTTATAGTCAGTACTGCCCCAGCCAGAGAGAGCCAGTAATCTGAATTACTATTTATACTTTTGAACATTAACTTATGCTTGGAGGACACAGTTTGCTTTGCATAGTCATAACTTGAATCTTTTTCTCCTCCTCCTTCTTCTTCTTCTTCTTCTTCTTCTTCTCCTCCTCCTTCTCCTTCTCCTTCTCCTTCTTCCTTCTTCTCCTTCTCCTTCTCCTTCTCCTTCTCCTTCTTCTTCTTCTTTCTTCTTCATCTTCTTCTTCTTTCTTCTTCTTTTAGAGCGTGCTGGGATCCATGGACCTCCACTTATAATTGAAGGAAGTGAATATTGGTTTGTCGCTGATGTTCACCTAAACTATGAAGAAGCTGTCCTCTACTGTGCCAGCAATCACAGCTTTCTTGCTACTGTAACATCTTTTGCAGGACTAAGAGCCATCAGAAACAAAATAGCAAATGTAATTTTAAATAATATATTTTAGATGTATTTCTTATTTTTATATTTATTCCATTTTAAAATATTTCAAAAATTTTGCCAAAATCTACAAAAGTTAAATTTTCCTTTACCGTAAGATTTGCCTTACAACATCCAAATTGTTTCATGTTTGAAAAATTAAGTAGAATTGCTTATGTTTTAAAATATACAAGATTAACAATAAATATCACTTCATAAGGTAAATATCAGTAGATAATATAAATGATTCTAATTCCCTGTCATTTTTTCACTAAAAGTCAACTTTATAGTTAACTTGAGTTTTTGTTTCTACTAATAAGTAACTTTGCAAATAGCTTTTGGGAAGAAAAATAATTTCTGTATTTTAAAATTTATAATTAATTGCAATAGGATACTGTATGCCCACTTAAAGTATTAGTCTAATTAATATATGCCCATAATTACAGCTATTGTATTTCCTGTACCCAAAATAGGATCTGTGAATATACAGAGAGTTTTCAACTATTCTTTGACAAAAGGTCCTGGCTTGTATAATTTTGAGATCTAAGCAAGAAATGTCTAGAAATTATAGTGGTTAGTGGTTATAGTAAGACAAGGTATTCGAACCAAAACCCTCAAGAAAGCTCAGCACCTATAAGAATGGATTTTGGTTTGTTTTTCAGATATCTGGTGCTGAACAGAAGTGGTGGATGAGAGCCAGCGAGGAGCCAATAGATGATTATTTTTCATAGTAAGTGACGTCATTCATTTTACCTTTGTAAAGTTATCACTTAAAAGAAGCAGTTTCTTTTACTAAATGGATTTTTATTTCTAAATAGTTTGAACATTAACCCATAAACTGCCCAGATTAGAGAAACCAAGTCCTTTTGCATGTTGGCATCAAGGAAAAAGGGTATAAAATAATGGTATTAACATTAAATTTAGAAATAAAACAACTTACAGTAAAAAGAAAAAAATGGAACACCTAATTGCATTATGAGTTGTGAAATCTGTCGTTTTCTTTCAGCTCACGATATCCATGGCACCGCTTTCATGTGACATTTGGAGAGGAATGCTTGCACATGTCTCCCAAGACTTGGCTTATGGGTAAAGTTAATTCTAACTCCTCTAATGCTTATTATGTAATATGTGAACCTCAGGTTCTGTTTCTAGCTTAAGCTTGTTTTCCTTTTGATTATATGTTTGGTAACTTCGTCTTATTCTGATTTATTATTAACAACAATAGCTCAAATTCCCAATGCAAATAAAAGCACTTTTCACTGTGAATATTTTAACTTCCTTTATCCTTAAGCAGTTACTTAGAAATAAACTTACCACTTTCCTAATTGATAAGTGGCTAAGCAAATTTTCAAAGATAAGCAGGCAGCAGTTCTAACATATAGTTTAGGTTAGGTCCCCTTCCCCTGATTACACTGCCCCTTCAACTCTCTTCCTACCACTGGCCTTCATTCTGGGACAATATGGTAGTTACGCAAAATGTTTAACGTTTTAAAACAGTATTGGTATGCTGTAAACTACCAATAAAAATAATCCCAGAAGGCAGACATGGCTAGAGAAGAAAGGGAATGTATTTTAAGCATTTGGAAAAGATTGATTTCAAGAGCCTTTCTTTACTACTGGGTTGCTTTTAAAATGTGGTGACCGGGCGCGGTGGCTCATGCCTATAATCCCAGCACTTTGGGAGGCTGAAGCAGGCAAATTACTTGATGCAAAGGAGTTCAAGGCCAGCCTGGCCAACATGGTGAATCCTCGTTTCTACTAAAAATGCAAAAGTTAGCCAGGTATGGTGTCATGCACCTGTGATCCCAGCTACTTGTGAGGCTGAAGTACAAGAATCACTTGAACCTGGGAAGCAGAGGATGCAGTACACCAAGATCACACCACTGCACTCCAGCGTGGGCAACAGAGTGAGACTCTGTCTTGAAAAAAAAATGTGCTGACTGAAAAATTCTCACCATGGTAATCCTTGCTTTTCATTTCTCAGACTTAGGTAAACCGGTAGACTGTAGTACCAAGTTGCCCTTCATCTGTGAAAAATACAATGTTTCTTCATTAGAGAAATACAGCCCAGATTCTGCAGCTAAAGTGCAATGTTCTGAGACTTGGATTCCTTTTCAGAATAAGGTAAAAAGAGAATTGCTACATGTGCAACAATGATTGCTTCCATGCTGGTTGTATGGCCTATGACAGAATGACAGCCCTTTAGTGTGACAACATCACTGAGATAGACTCTGCATGTTTTAGGATCCCACCTGGCCCCCTGTGTTGCCAGAAACCATGGAGGATATCAAGAATTAACTCTTAAGTTGGTCGTGCCTACAGGTCTTTTAAAGTGCAGCATTTCTATTGTTGCTACTAACACTTAAATTGCTAAAGTTGATCTGTTAATGGATTGGGATGCCTTGAATAGTCAGGACTATCTTATGGTATTGTAGGACACTGACTTAATTTCTGGCTTGTGTTTTCTTTTTCCCTTCAAGGAGAGCATCCAAGTAGCATCTGCCAATCAAATTAGACCAGCATTTCATAAACTACTTTTTGGGGACTATACATATGCGACAAAATATTCATCATTGATCTTGCCTCCAAATGGTGGTTTTATGATTAAATAGGTTTGAGAAATGCTGCATTCTGTATCTGCCTCTTTGAGATGCATCATCCATGTTGGTATATGTATCTATTAGGAAACGCATTTAGCTGCTGAAGAGAGGTTGCTCCAGTATGTTCAAAGATTTATTCTGTCACGTTAAAGTCATTTGAAGATAAGCAGGTTTATGTGGAAACACCATGAAGTCTTCAAAATCAGACTTCTTTTGTTTTTGCTCTGCCATCCTTAATATAAGGCTTCCAAGCTTAAACTCAGGATGTTCTCTCTAGGGTCTTTTCTAGAATTTACTCAATGAGTTTATCTACATTGGGTATCTTGGCTCATTGGACACTCCAGTCTATAAGAAAGCTGGAAAAAAAATTTTGGTAGAATGTTTCAATGAACACAATTTGGGACATACCACTCAACACTAAAGTGATCATAATGTCAAGAAGGAAAAGAAGAAATGTGTCTGACAGCTGAGAGCATCTGTAGGGAAGTTAGGGGTACATTTTAACTTTTGAAAATTAGGACAATCTTTATAATTCCTCAAGGTAATAGTACTATGTTAATTTGCATAGCTGACATAACTTTGAAGTAAAATATCCTGCCAAGAAAGAGATGAATTTTTAAACAATGTTTCTTGATATAAGGAGATGATGATTAAGGGCACAGATTAGGAAATCAGGTGGAACAGAGTATACTGACCTTACTATTGTGTGGCTACTTCATTTATGGGTCAAGTTATTTAATGTCCTTGTGCCTCAGTTTCTCTCTTCTCCATTGTGAGAATTAGGTGAGATAATACACAAACTGCTTACACATAGGAAGCACTCAACAAATGGGAGATCTTTAAATATGTATATATTTAAATATA
>PVKV010036513.1:0-15623 GCA_004027835.1 Alouatta palliata
AGCAATTCTCCTGCCTCAGCCTCCCGAGTAGCTGGGACTACAGGCACGTGCCACCATGCCCAGCTAATTTTTGTATTTTTAGTAGAGACGGGGTTTCACCATGTTGACCAGGATGGTCTCGATCTCTTGACCTCGTGATCCACCCGCCTCGGCCTCCCAAAGTGCTGGGATTACAGGCTTGAGCCACCGCACCCGGCCCGACAGTTTTTAATTATGAGTTAATGTTAGCAGCTATGAAAGTTAGAAACATAGATAAGTGCTGAAAACTAAAGATGAATTTCTACAAAAATGAAGGAAAAATTTCAAAGGATATAATGAAAAACTGGCTAACATTTCACTATGAGGAAACATCCCTAATTCTATCCACGAGCAAAGATGGGTGGATAGGAAAAAAAAGTGTTGACATTACATATTAATTCAAAAAATATCACTGGTGAAGATGTAACATCAAGGGACTATCAGCAGATTCATACCAATGTTTTCATTCCAAGAATACTCACTACTTTTGTGTGCTATGTTCAAATAATATTTTGTTTTGTCATCTGTGAAATTATTTTAAAATTTAACACATTAACACCTTATCCTAATTCACAAAGAGAACACATAGTTGTAAAAATTTGAGAAAAGGGATTTCAGGACTCTTCTAAACTAAAAGGAATATGCCAGAAAAAGCAAAGCATGGGAGAAGAATATGAATGGTAAAATTTTATTTACTCAATAAAATTTTAGTAACGAAGGAATCTAAAAATCTTTAGTTCAAACCTTTTGTTTCATAGATGAGGAAGTTGAAGCCTAAAGGTCAACTGGCTTTTCCATAATCACAAAACTTTTAGCTTTAGTTTCAAAACTCCCTGGGTAATTACCTCCTAAAATTGTCAACCCGGTAAAGTTAACTTTGCTCCCATTTCAGCTTTTTAATGCTTTATTTGTTTTCCTATCATTCTTTATATTCATAACATCACGTATTCCAATAATTTACATCATTTCACAATTTAAGATGCCTTGCACATTACTTCTATTATTTGACAATGCACAACTAGACAAAGTTTCATAATACTTCTATTAAAAATGTTTCATTTAAAAAGCGCCACCAACTTTTTTTAAAAAAGTGTCACATTAAGCTGGAATGTGGGGAAAAAAACTGTAGCCATATGTATGGGATTTTATGTAGCTATTTACTCTATTCCATGAAAAACATACTTACCATGGCAGCCCCTGCATCACACGGTACATGTGTACACGATACAGAGCACCTACTTAAAGAAACACACTCACCAACACATACTGTAAACTTTTGCAAGTATTACAAGGGGAAAAACTTGTTTTTTACTGTTAAGCAGACTTCTTGCCAATTTTTTCAAAAGGTATTTTGGACTGATCTGCTGCTTTTGATTACATTTTCAATGAAGAGGATAAATACTTAGGTTGGCTTAATTTGACCTGTGTTGACAATAGTCTTACTTTAGAAAACTATGCCCAAAGAACTCATTATCATCTTTCTTGTCCAAACTCCCCTTTCTAAGTAAAATTTAGTTTTCACATATTACAAAGCTAAATTTCATGTACCAGGATCCTCAGATAAGCTTGCCGCGTCTATGGCGTATGTATCTACTCGATTGCTTAAGTTATACTGAAGAACTTTACCATGAAGCATTACCCCATGCCAAATAAATGAGATGCCCTTTTCTTAAGTTAAAGTGAAACTATTGTCAAGAAAAGCCAACACAATGATCAACCACAATGTAATTTAAGTTCATTTACTGGTTATTCACAAAATATTCTTGGAATAAGAAACGTAATAGGTGCAAAAGACAGCTAAAGTGGGTTTGTCAAGTTTTTTCTCTTTTCTTTTTATAATGGTGGCTAAGAGAATGAGGTAACAGTGGCTGCTTGCATTTTTCACATGTAACAAAAACACTTAATGACCCCTAAAGGAAATAAAAATTTTAACAAGATCTAATCCATGATTTGTTTCCTAGACCCCTGCCTAAACCTTTGTTCATATGCAGCCTAAGGGTAACAAATGTAAAAATCTGAAGGAAAAGAATCCTTTCAGCAAATAAGTATTATTAGGATAAAAGGAAAATAATTAACTTTTTTCTTTTTGAATATGAAAACAATCCCAAAGTAATCAATCATTGTAAACAGGCAGATTTAAACTAGAAATGCCAAAGGCCTTTAGAAAAGATAGGGGTCTATCAATACCGTCTTTGAAAAATCTAAAAGGAATCAATTCAGCTTGGATCAGAGTTAACACAGCCACTAAGAGACGGCTGCTGTGAAATAATTTTTTTAATTATTTACTTAAAAAGGGCTATATACTTCTCTAAACGTATTTACATCACATAAGGATTAAAAACCAAAAGTCAAACCTCTGCAAGCGGTTCCTAACTAGTTTACAAAAGTTACCAAAATGCACACTTATAAAGAACACATTAATAAAACCAATTTCATGATAAGAATATTGCAGGACATACTTACTATGTCTTTTTAAAAGTCCATGGCAGACATCATCTGCCTCTGAAGTGGCTACTTCCTTGGTTTTGGTAAATTTTATTAATCAAGAGTTCTATTCCTTATTTGACCAAAGCAAATGCATTTTACTTTGAATGTTTTCAAACTTAAGTGAGTTGCTTTTGAAGGAAGTGCTAAAGCAATTGGAAACTAGATAAAGAAAACATACCTTTGGTTCTAAAAAGTACCCTTTGAAGTAGCGATACTGAACTGATACTCCTCTACTGAGTACAATGGTTGCTTTCCATAACATGCTGTGAAGAAAGAAAATTAAAAGTAGCAGCATCAGTATCCAACTACAGCGCATAAATACTTCTTAATTCACAAAACCCCTCAAATAAAACATGTGACCAGTATCACTTATTTATTCCTACACAAAATTTTATAGGCCTACTCTGTAGCAGGCAATGGGAACACAGTGATACATACTGCAGAAAGAGCCTCATCTTCAAGGAGCTTCCTTTGCTGTGTAGGTGGACAGAAAAATAACCAAAGAAGACACTAGGAAGTTTTGGAGGAGGCTTTTAAAAGGAAGGAAGGTTTTAAAGGGGGAGCGCTTTCTGAGCTGAGACCTAAAGGATGAGAAGGAACCAGCGATACAAACAGCCAGGATAAGTTTCCAAACAGAAAATCTAAATCGTACAAAAGTGGAAGCCGGAGTCAGAATCTTCTCTGACTTCCCACTTAGCGAGGGATGTTACATGGCTGCTAAGAGACTTTGGGGCACAGCTTTTGTGTCACAAATGAGAGACAAACATAAGCTACACTTCTGTTCTTGACTATCCCTTATTCTAAACTGTCCTACTCAGGCTCTGGCTATTCCTTAGCCAAGCAGTCAGAACCTGTATCTTGTTTCAGGCCAATGTCTTTCTCTGAACCATGTTATTCTAACAGAAACTAAAGATTTGACTCAACAGCTGCCTCAAGGTCAAGAATTCACTACAATTCATTATTGTAACTGGCTTTTAGCTTCAATAATAAACTAGTGGTATCCAAAGCATGGTCCCAGACCATCATTAGCAGCTGGGAGCTTCTTAGAAATGCAAATAAATTCTCAGGCCCAATTTCAGACCTATGGAATTAGGAACTGTGGGGGTGGAGGCCCAGTAATCTGTATTTTAACAAGCCTCTAGGCAACTCTTGAGAACCCCTTTCTCTGAGAACCCCTTTCAGACCATTAACCAAACGTTAATTAAGCATAAGTAGTTTAGCCCTACCTGGCTCTGCTAAGACAGGTTTTAGGGCATTGTCCTCACTCTGATACAATCCTAGCTCCTAAAATAAATACAGATATAGCTCATTGTATTGCACTTTATTATATTTCACAGATACTGTGTTTTTTGTGAATTAAAGGTCTGTGGCCAGCCTGAGGCAATCAAGTCTATCAGTGCCATTTTCCCAACAGATGTGCTTACTTCGTGTCTATGTCACAGTTTGGCAAATCTCATAATATTTCAAACTTTTTTGTTATTATTTTACCTGTTACGGTGATTGTATGCTACAGAAAATCTTTCACAAAAGGATCAGTTAATCAATGTGGTAAACTTCATTGTCTTATTTTAAGAAATTGACAGTGCCTGTAATCCCAGCACTTTGGGAGGCCGAGGCGGGTAGATTGCTTGAGGTCAGGAGTTCGAGACCAACCTGGCCAACACAGTAAAACCCCGTCTCTATTAAAAAAAAAAAGAAAGAAAGAAAAAAAAAAGAAAAAGAAATTGACACTGTCCTCAACCTTCACCAACACCACTCTGATCAGTTAGCAGCCATCAACATTGAGATAAAACCAGCAAAAAGATTGCAATTTGCTAAAGGTTCAGATGATCATATCATTTTTTTTTTTTTAGCAATAAAGCATTTTTAAATTAAGGGATGTACATTTTAAAAAAATCACTGCTTTAAAGCAAGAATAGCAAATGCTTGGGGCATGTTCCCCAACTTTCCCCTATAAGCCTCAGAATCCTTTTCAACAGGTTTCCAGGCAGACACTTCCAATTCAGAAGAGAAAGCTGCCATTTCTACCAAGAAAGAAAAAAAAAAAAAAAAAAAAAAAAAAAAACCGAAATTCCCAGTACTACCTCTTCTACAAAAGTCGGTTGGAGTATGTGAAACTAGCTCCAGATGTGCAGAGTAGAATTAGTTATAAGCTTTGAAGAATGTGCTGCAGCCTCTCTCTCAATCTCCAGGAGTAGGATATCTAGGTGTGTGTATTGTTTTGAGTTCTCCTGAGTGATTCTAATGCAATCTCTGGTAAAGAACAACTAAGTGAAAATAAGAGATAAAGAAGGCAAAGCAGTGAGTCTTTTTGCTCTACTTCTTAAGAAGGAACCAGAACCCAGGCATGGTGGCTTACACCCAGCATGTTGGGAGGCCGAACAGAGAGGATAGCTTGAGCCCAGGAGTTCGGAAACAGCCTGAGTCTTGACAAAGTCAGACCTCATCTCTACAAAAAGTTTTAATTAGCTGGGCATGATGGTATGCACTTAATAGTCCTAGCTACTCGAGAGGCTGAGGCAGGAACATCACTGGAGCCCAGGAGTTTGAGATTAAAGTGAACTGAAATCGCGTCACTGCACTCCAGCCTGTGTGACAGAGTGAGACCCAGTCTCAAAAAATAAAAAAGGGAATCAGAACTATTCAGTGAACTGAAGGCAGAATGATCTGATGAAATTAAATTCAAAACCAGGAAAGATGGGTAGTTATATGATGATTTCGTGCAGCTGCCCAATTCTGAATTGCTCTCATATCCTTTCCCAAAATGCCATAAAATCTACAAGGAGGGCAAGTGAAACCACAAGTGACCCACATCTTCAGCAGTATTAGAAAGCAATACCATGACCTTCAAGTTATCTGTAAGTAGAAAAAAATTCCAGGAGAGCTCTAGCTGCCATGAGCCTGTGGGCAGGGAGAGCGGGTAAGGGAAAGCTTAAGACACTCTCTGATAGAGAGGGACACAGCAGACACAGATGTAGAGCACATTAAAATTCCAAAGAAACACAGTTCTAAAGCTCACAAATATTGTCTAAAGGCACATGGATTCTTGCATCATCTACTTCCTTCTCCCTGTGAAACACTGTTTATCTGCTACAGATACACAGTGAATCAGTTCTATTTTACTGTACATGAGCAACATATGAATTGGTCCTCTTAAAGTTGTTAAGCGCCTCATCCTGTTCACATCGTTTTGAGAAAGCGGGCTGAAACTGACTTGGGACAGGCAGGGGTGTATTTTAGAGACAAGTTCAGAAAGATAAGAGGTTTCACTTCAGACCAGAGTGGCTGATCTGAAAATCAAAGAAAAAATAGCCCCTTCAAGGGAATACTAGTCTGTGAAACACTAGTAAATAATATATACTATTAAAATAATACTATTTACCAATAGAACTCTTATAAGAAGAGCTGAGATTGGCTGAGAAAATATGCCACACTAGTAACAAACTAAAAAAAAGAATTCGGTGTGTTTTTATTTCCCTTAGCTTACATTATTGTTATTATTTTACTTTCCTTTGTTATTTTCCTTTGCTTTCCCACCAGTGCCCTTCAGACTATCTGCTGTGAATGACCAGCAGTTTTTGTTTGCTTGTTTTACTCAAACTGCCTGGTGACCAACATTCTCATCTACATACCCAGTTCAATGGATGTGTCCAGTGACATGCATGGAGTCCAAGTGTTACACATATTTACAAATGCCTGCTCTCAATTTT
Organism: Alouatta palliata; assembly: GCA_004027835.1. NCBI lineage: Eukaryota > Metazoa > Chordata > Mammalia > Primates > Atelidae > Alouatta > Alouatta palliata. The sequence goes on from PVKV010036513.1 coordinate 6,216, forward strand.
TGTATTTCCCACATCGTGGATTGATTTTTATTTTTAAGTCTTTTGGACTGGCACTGGTACACAGGCCTCATTTTTAGTCATGCTGCTCTACAGAAGAATAGAGTCTTAGCAATCACCTCATCTGGCACTGGATATACTTGCATGCTATTTAAGAAAACCCGTAAGACGTCCAATTATCTACAGCAGGGTAAGTGCCACCTCTGCTGACATCCACTGATCTATGCTAACCCCTTTACTGTGTTGATGAGGTAACTGAGGCCTACAGACATCAGCTGTCCGAGATCAGACCTAACTGCAGAAGAGTGACTGACACCCACATTTACCTTTCCCCATTCACTGGGGCCATACGAAGTTTAATGATGGATTCATGAAAGTGGTTGAGAGGTGGGAATTAAGGGCAAGAGAGGAACCTGTTTTTTTTCACACAAATTTTGTAAAATTATTTCACTCATAAAACTATTCAACGTGGGCTGCGCACAGTGGCTCACGCCTGTGATCCCAGCACTTTGGGAGGCCGAGGCGGGCAAATCACGAGGTCAGGAGTTCGAGACCAGCCTGACTAACATGGTGAAATCCACTTCTACTAAAAATACAAAAATTAGCTGGGCATGGTGGCAGGAGCCTGTAATCTCATCTCCTTGGGAGGCAGAGGCAGGAGAACCGCTTGAACCCGGGAGGTGGAGGTTGCAGTGAGCTGTGACTGCAGCACTGCATGCCAGCCTGGGTAACAGAGCAAGCAGGACTCTGCCAAAATAAAAATAAAAATAATAATAATAATAATATTCAATGTGATAACTTTGATAAAAATTAAAACTAAAATTAAAAATACCAAGATGCCTTAAAAGCCCCTAAAATTATAAGGTTAATGTCACGGTTATCCTATAACCTAACATTTCCATGCTCACCTTTCACCTGTCTCATTCTCTGGAAGAAGAGCCACAGCATTTTGAGGATTCCAGTTTCCCAAAGCATCACAGCTTCCACATATTGCAAAAACTTCTCCTAAAGAAACAGAACAATCAGTTACAGTGGGATAAGCAGGGAAGCTTGCATTAGTTCAACCAGATGTGCTGCCTCCTTTAGCAGAGATAAAAGAGCCTCACTAGACATAGGTTTGGGCCCATGTACCTACCAAATACTAACACCTGCCTGTTAACTTGACTCACCTTTCTAGAACTGAAGCCAGAGAAAAGCAGGAAGGCATATGGAAGTTTTCTTCATCTGTTCAACTATTCATTGAGCCAGTAACAAGCACCCAAGTATACAAATGTATACACAGTCTTTGCCTTCAAGATAGCTTCCAATTTTAACGGGCAAACACTAAATGCCTATCAGTACTCTAAAGCGTTATTAATCAATATCTTCCAGAAATTCAAACAGTAGCTATTAATAAGTTTCACATCAAGAACATTTATCAAGACCAGGCATGGCGGCTCACACTTGTAATCCCAGCACTTTGGGAGGCCAAGGTGAGCGGATCACCTGAGGTCAGGAGTTTGAGACCAGACTGGCCAACATGGCAAAACACCATCTCTACTAAAAATACAAAAATTAGCTGGGTGTGGGGGCAGGTGCCTGTAATCCCAGCTACTTGAGAGGTTGAGGCAGAAGAAGCACCTGAACCCGGGAGGCAAAGGTTGCAGTGAGCTGAGATTGTGCCACTGTACTCCAGCCTGGGGGACAGAGCGAGATTCATCACAAAAAGAAAAGAAAAGAACATTATCGATGGGAGAGCAGAAATGTAATTAAAACCCCCCCAAAACAAAGACTTATATAACTGAAAAATCTAGTACTGTTTTTTGTTTTTTGGAGATGGAGTCTTGCTCTTTTGCCCAGGCTGCAGTGCACTGGTGCGATCTCGGCTCACTGTAACCTCCGCCTCCTGGGTCCAAGCAATTCTCCTGCCTCAGCCTCCCTAGTAGCTGGGATTACAGGTATGTACCACAACACCTGGCTAATTTTTGTATTTTTAGTAAAGATGGGGTCACTATGTTGGCTAGGTTGATCTTGAACTCCCAATCTCAGGTGATCTGCCCGCCTTGGCCTCTCAAAGTGCTGGGATTATAGGAATGAGCCACCACACCTGGCCAAAATCTAGTACTTCTTACCTGAAGTAATAACTATCATTTCTTTTGAACACTTACCAATAGGCTTTAAAAGCCAACATTTAGCTACCACCTCTTCTTGCTAAATTTTGTGTATTTCCCAGAACATACTTGGATAAAAGTATGTAGAAGTCTCTGACTTAAATATCAACACATTCCGAATACAATTAAAATTCATAAAGATGAACTGAGTTCAGCTGCCAATTTGGCTCAAGACAAACTCCTCCATGTTTTGAGAACAGCTGGGCTTCCAAGCTTGACGCACTGCTCTAGTAAGACTAGAATTGCAGTCAGCTTCAGCCACCTGCATGAGCATTTTATTAGCTTGGAATGTCTAAAACTTAAGTAAAATTCCAAGTGTGATAGTCATTCAGATTTCAGAGCTCTAAATACATGTGAGCTGGGCACAGTGGCCCACGCCTGTAATCCCAGCACTTTGGAAGGCCAACACAGGGGAGATCACTTGTGGCCAGGAGTCCGAGAATAGTCTGGTCAACATAGCAAAACCCAGTCTCTACTAAAAATATAAAAAGGCCAGGCATGGTTGGCTCGTGCCTTTAATCCCAGCACTTCAGGAAGCTGAGATGGGCAGATCACATGAAGTCAGGAGTTCAAGACCAGCCTGGAAAACAAACCTGGTGAAACCTCATCTCTACTGAAAATAAAATATTAGCCAGTTGTGGTGGCAGGTGACTATCATCCCAGCTACTCAGGGGGCTGAGGCACTTGAACCCAGGAGGCAGAGGTTGCAGTGATCCAAAATCGTGCCACTGCACTCCAGCCCGGGTGACAGGGCAAGACTCTGTCTCAAAAAAATATATATTTTTAAATAAATAAATAGATAAAGACACAAAGTTGGCCGGGTGCGGTGGCTCATGCCTGTAATCCCAGCACTTTGGGAGGCCGAGGTGGGCAGATCACAAGGTCAGTAGTTCGAGACCAGCCTGGCCAATATGGTAAAACCCCGTCTCTACTAATACAAAAATTAGCTGGGTGTGGTGACACATGCCTGTAATTCCAGCTACTTGGGAGGCTGAGGCAGAAGAACTGCTTGAACCCAGGAGGCGGATGTTGCAGTGAGCTGAGATTGCACCACTTCACTCTGGCCTGGGCATCAGAGTGAGAGTTCATTCCCCCCTGGCAAAAAAAAGACAACAAAACACACACACACACACACACACACACACACACACAACACAAAGTTAGCTGAGCATGGTGGTGCATGCCTGTAATCCCAGCTACTCGGGAGGCTGAGGCACAAGAATCACTTGAACCTGGGGGAGGTGGAGGGTACAGTGAGCCAAGATTGTATCACTGCACTCCAGCCTGAGCAATATATTGAGATCCTGTCTGTGCTATATATATATATATATAAAGAATTTTAAAAATTAGCCAGGCATCATGTTGTGCACCTACAGTCCCAGCTCCTCATGAGGTTGAGTCAGGAGGATCACTGGAGCCCATGAGTTGGAGGAACTGTGATTACACCACTGCACTCCAACCTGGGCAATAGAGGAAGACCCTGTCTCTTAAAAAAACAAAAAACAGCCAGGCGCAGTGGCTCACGCCTGTAATCCCAGCACTTTGGGAGGCCGAGGCGGGCGGATCATGAGGTCAGGAGATCGAGACCATCCTGGCCAACATGCTGAAACCCCGTCTTTAAAAAAAAGAAAAAAAAAATTTTAAAAACAAAAAAACAAACAAAAAAAAAACTTCATGGACTCAAGTTATTTCTCATCCCCCACATGCTACTTTTTGCTATGAAAAGAACAACCTCCACTGGGCGCAATGGCTCACGCCTGTAATCTCAACACTTTGGGAGGCTGAGGCGGGTGGATCACCTGAGGTCAGGAGTTTGAGACCAGCCTGACCAATATGGTGAAACCTCGTCTTTGGGAAAGAAAAAAAAGAAAAGAAAAAGAAAAGAACAAACTCCAATTGGAACAAGTGAAATGGCAAATCAGTGGTTCACTTTCCTCTTACAGGTGCTCCTGCATTTTACCAATTCCCCTCTGCAATGTAACTGCCTCTTTTTGCTGATTCCATGGGAATATGGCTTCTGAAAATGGGGAAATTGTTAACTAAAACACACAGACCTTTTTTCATTGGCTCTCATTGATAAAAGAGTATGCAGACTTGGATGCTAACTAAAGGAATCTGCCAACAGCACCTCCACATACTCTTTTTGTTTCCTCCCCCGGTTGTACTTTTTTTCCCGATGTCAGCCTTCTCTACACTACCCATTCTCTCTACATTTAGCAGAGGATCCTTCCTCCTGTGCAGTGAGGAAATCAAGGGATGGGGGAATTGAGGCAGGATCTCCCTCAATATCCCCTCGCTGTCCCTCAGCCTCCTCCTTGCCACCTACAGAGGCATCTGTATCCACATCCACCATTATCTCTTCTCTCTCATCCCTGATGATAGGCATTCCCCCCAGTCCCAATCAAGCTGACACTTCTGTGGCCAGTTCTGTGGTCAGTCCATTTGTCTGAAATGGCCAACTCCTTTTAGCTTTAACTACCTGCCTAAAACTCGCTAGAAGGAGAGAATTCCATCTTCTATCCACGGAGGTGGCCACATGCTGAACCAGAGGTGAGGGCTTGGCTGAAGGGAGCCAATCCATCAGCTAACCAGCAATCTTCAATCTACTGAATTCTGCCCAGGGGTCGAACTATACCAGATTATCTTGGCTAAGAATTTGAATTTAGACTCACACACACTCTGCCAATTGCTGTGATGAATGCTAGAACAAAGAAGCCAGATGTGGTGTGAGTCATTCATTCATTCTTTGAATACATACATACTATGCTCCTGCTCTGACCCAGGCACTCTGCTAGGTGCAGGAATTCAGCATAAAGAAGACAAGGTCGGCGGGCGCAGTGGCTCACGCCTATAATCCAGGCACTTTGGAGGCCAAGGCAGGCGGATCACCTGAGGTTGGGAGTTCAAGACCAGCCTGACCAACATGGTAAAACCCCGTTCTAAAAAAATAAAAAATAAAAAAAAACAAGACAAGGTCCTGTTTTGGCCGGGTGAGGTCTATAATCCCACACCTGTAATCTCAGTAATTTGGGAGGCCAAGGCAGACAGATGACCTGAGGTCAGGAGTTTGAGACTAGCCTGGCCAACATGGTGAAACTCCATCTCTACTAAAAATACAAAAATTAGCCAGGTGTGGTGGCAGGCGCCTGTAATCCTAGCATCTCGGGAGGCTGAGACAGAAGAGTCGCTTGAACCCAAGAGGCAGAGATTGCAGAGGGCCAAGAACACACTATTGAACTCCAGCCTCAGCAACAGAGACTCCATCTCAAAAGAAAAAAAAAAAAGTCATGTTTTCGATAGAGTTTACAATCTGTCACTCAAATAATTCTATAAAATCTCCAAGAGGTGCTATAAAATAGTGCCAGAACCTAGTGGAATCTGGAGGCTGGCAGTGGGAGCAGGGGAGAAAAGAGAGGGAACAGGGGGCGTATGAGAGTGGGCACAGATCTAAGCAGAGGAAACAGCATTTGAGAAAGTCCCAAAAGAGGAAGAAAAGAGGAAGGAATGCAGCACATTTAAGGAACTGAAAGAAGGTCTGTACAGCCAGAATACATCAAAACTGAGAGGTACCTAGCCAGGTGTGATACTGCTTTGACATGCTATCCTACACTAAAACTATCTCAGTGCTTTAATGGACAGCAAAAAAATACAATGAGGCTAAAAAAACATTCACATATAAGAACAACGTTATCCCAACCAAATGTTTCATCAACTTATTCTTTTTTTTTTTTTTTTTTTTTGAGACCAAGTCTGCCTCTGCCATCCAGGCTGAAGTGCAATGGCACAATCTCAGTTCACTGCAACCTCCGCATCCTGGGTTCAAGCGATTCTTCTGCCTCAGTCTCCCAAGTAGCTGGGATTACAGGCACACACCAACAGGCCTGGCTAATTTTTGTATTTTTAGTAGAGATGGGGTTTCATCATGTTGGTTAGGCTGGTCTTTTTTTTTTTTGAGACGGAGTTTCACTCTTGTTACCCAGGCTGGAGTGCAATGGCGCGATCTCGGCTCGGCTCACCGCAACCTCTGCCTCCTGGGTTCAAGCAGTTCTCCTGCCTCAGCCTCCCGAGTAGCTGGGACTACAGGCACGTGCCACCATGCCCAGCTAATTTTTGTATTTTTAGTAGAGACGGGGTTTCACCATGTTGACCAGGATGGTCTTGATCTCTTGACCTCGTGATCCACCCACCTCGGCCTCCCAAAGTGCTGGGATTACAGGCGTGAGCCACCGCGCCCGGCCTGATTAGGCTGGTCTTGAACTCCTGACCTCAAATGATACCCTCCCACCACCACCCTGGCCTCCCAAACTGCTGGGATTACAGGAGTGAGCCACTGTAGCCGGCCTACCAACTTCTTGCACTAGCAAAGTTTCCCTCATTTTCATGCTGCCTAGAAACCACAGCCTCACCATCTTTGTCTTGTGCAAAATTAAGTAAATTCACAGCTTTCTTGGGAAAACATGAGAAGTAGAAGACAGAGTTCGAGGAAGTTTTTGGTGTGTCTACTATGTTCCAAGTGCATTTCTCATATCAGGCAATACCTATAGATATTCTCATCTAAAAAATTAGCCCTGCTCTGATAGCAACTCCATATTTAAGGTAATCCAGATAAGAAAAATGCTAATTTAATTTTAAAAACTGTTGTAAAGCAAAACTTTTACAATACCTGGTAAAAGAGTTCCTCTTATTTCAAAGGTAATCTGAGAAGGTGTCATTCTGATGATTTATTTTATGACGTCGTGCTAGAAAAAAAAAAAAGAAAAAAACACTTATAAAAATATTAACTTTAGATAGCTACCATCAAGAAACAACTTTAAGAGCTATATATATTTTTAAAAGCAATATTTAATGTATTTGCAGTTTTACGGTGGATTTTTTTTTTTTTTTTAAATGTAACTTTAGTGCAGGGGGGGAAAAAAAGAAGTAGAACAGCAAAAAATATCCCAGCTACTTGGGAGGCTGAGGCAGGAGGATTGCTTGAACCCAGGAGATCATGCCACTGCACTCCAGCCTAGGCGACAGTACAAGACTCCATCTCAAAAAAAAAAAAAAAAAAGAAAAAGAAAGAAAAGAAAAGAACATATGCCCAAAACCAAAACAAGACAGAATGTATGCCCAAAATATACACTGTAAAACAACGTATCCAAACTTGTTATTTTTTTTAAGTAGTCAAGATTCTCTTGCTACATAGTTTCTCTTCTGATAAGCAGCTGTTCTGAATTCAACCTATCTTTCCCGACTAACATTGCCATCAAGGAGAAAAACAACTGTAGATACAAAAAAAGCTTCACTCCAGAAAGAATTTCTACTTTACAAAAAGGAAACAACCAAAGTATCACCTTTTAGAGAGTAAGTTTGAGAATCTGCTTCTAAGACTACAATGTAACTTACCACTAAAAAATATACATATATATAAAAAAGAGGCCAGACTTGGTGGCCCCCAGTACTTTGGGAGGCCAAGGCAGGCGGATCACCTCAGGTTGGGAGTTTGAGACCAGCCTGACCAACACGGAGAAACCCTATCTCTGCTAAAAATACAAAATTAGCTGGGTGTGGTGGCGCATGCCAGTAATCCCAGCTACTCAGGAGGCTGAAGTACGAGAATCGCTTGAACCCAGAGGCAGAGGTTGTGGTGAGCCAAGATCTCGCCATTGCACTCCAGCCTGGGCAATAAGAGTGAAACTCTGTCTCAAAAGAGAGAGAGAGAGGGAGAGAGAGAGAGAAAGCTAATTTTAAAATTTCTTCCCTGTCTGTGTCAGCCAAAGGAATCTCTTTCCCATCCACTAACTTAAGTCCCTAAAGGAAGTTAATAGATTAACACACACATACATATACTTTGAGATAGTTACTTAATTTAAATGGAGAAAGAACATACTCCACCAAAAGACACAACATAGTCTATAAATCTTCAACAACCTCCCAAAAAAAAACTTTGCCCCCCCAACCCACCAGTGTTCCTACAAGAATTCCAATCACATCTTTATTCTGTATCATGTACATTATAAACTTCATTTGCATTTATATATTACTTTATGAAACAATTCTAAAGTACCTTTCATAGCTACCTTACATAGTCATTTTTTCTAGTTCTGCTTTGCTCCCTTCCCCTTCCCTTGAGTCATTTAATGAACACTGCTATGCACAATTAGCCACACTTCCCAGTCAAGATAAATAGATCTACACCAGCAGTTCTCACAGAAGGCAATTCTGCCCTCCAGGGGATTACCTGGTAATGTCAGGAGGCATTTTTGGTTATCACAACTGGGAGTGGCACTCCTGGCATCTAGCGGGTAAAGGCCAAGGAGTGCTGCTGAACACCCTACAACACACAGAACAGCCCTCCACAAATAATTAATTGTCCGGCTCCAAACATCAACAGGGCTAAGGTTGAGATGAGGATCAAGAGTCCAGGCTCCATGTTAGCTATAAACTATATATCAACACATTTATGTCAATTATAAAGTGTAACACTGAATGTGTGTGTGTATATATATATATATATATAAATGTACACTGTCCAATATTCATCTCACAGAGTGCAAAACCATCAATGTGGAGTTATGTCATATTTGGCTATGAAATTCTATATTTGAAAAATGAAAAGACAGAAAATAAAAATAAAAACAAAAAAATAAAAATAAAAATAAAAGAAATTCTATATTTGGCAACTTCATCATTTTGGTTGGAATATCCAATACTACACTAGTGAAAACCTTCCCTTTGGCAGGGCATGGTGGCTCATGCCTGTAATCCCAGCACTTTGGCCGAGGCAGGCAGATCAGCTGAGGTCAGGAGTTCGAGACTAGCCTGGCCAACATGGTGAAACCCTGTCTCTACTAAAAATACAAATTAGCCAGGTGTCGTGGTGGGCAACCGTAATTCCAGCTACCCAGGAGGCTGAGGCGGGAGATTCGCTTGAACCTGGGAGGCAGAGGTTGTGGTGCGCTGAGATCGTACTACTGCACTCAAGCCTGGGTGACACAGCAAGACTGTCTCCAGAAAAAAATAAAGAAAAATAAAGAAAGCAAACCTTTCCTTCATTCACCAGAATAATTTCTAAGATAAGGCCGGGCGCGGTGGCTCACGCCTGTAATCCCAGCACTTTGGGAGGCCGAGGCGGGTGGATCACGAGGTCAAGAGATCGAGACCATCCTGGTCAACATGGTGAAACCCCGTCTCTACTAAAAATACAAAAATTAGCTGGGCATGGTGGCACGTGCCTGTAGTCTCAGCTACTTGGGAGGCTGAGGCAGGAGAATTGCTT
>PVKV010036514.1:0-15630 GCA_004027835.1 Alouatta palliata
CTCGTGATCCACCCGCCTCGGCCTCCCAAAGTGCTGGGATTACAGGCCTGAGCCACCGCGCCCGGCCGAACAAACACTTTTCAAAAGAAGACATACATGTGGCCAAAAGGCACATGAAAAAAAAAAAGCTCAATATTACTAATTGTTAGAGGAATTCAAATCAAAACGACAATGAGATGCCATCTCACACTATTTAGAGTGGTTATCACTGAAACACACACACACACACACACACACACACACACACACATACACACAAAAGATGTTGGTGAGATGACAGAGAAAGGGAAGACTTATACAATGTTGGTGGGAGCATAAATTAGCTCACCCATTGTGGAAAGCAATGTGGTGATTGCTCTAAGAGCTAAAAACAGAAATACAGTTCAAGCCAGCTATCCCATTACTTGATATAAACCCAAAGGAGTATCAATTATTCGATCATAGTGAAACACACATATGTTCATTGCATCTCTGTTCACAATAGCAAAGACACGAAATCAACATAAATGCCCACAAATAGCAGACTGGTCAAAGAAATGTGGTACATACACACTACCAAACCATAGATACTATCCAGCCATAATAAAAAGCAATATCATGTCTTTTGCAAGAACATGCATGGAGCTAGAAGACATTATCCTTAGCAAAGCAACACAGGAAAAGGAAACCAAATACTGCATATTCTCCTTTGTAACTTGGAGTTAAATGATGAAACACATCGACACAGAGAGGGCAACAACGAACACCAGGGCCTGCCCAGGGTGGAGGGTGGGAGGGGGAGGGAAGCAGAAAGAAGAACTATTGAGTACTAGGCTTGGTATCAGGGTGATGAAATGATCTGTACAACAAACTCCCATGGCACAATTTTATAAAATCTTGTGTATGTACCCTTGAACCTACAATAGAAGTTTAAAACTAAAATAAAGTTAGAGCTTGAAAGATCACCATTGTTTCAAATAATAAATGATCACTTTTCAGATTATTAGCACTCTGGGAAATATGGCCAGTTGCCATTTCAAAATTAAAATTTTAGGGAAAAGGTATGAAGTTTAATAAAAGGTGTCACTGGAAAAAAAAATTTCATATCAAAAAATAAAAAAAAAAAAAAACCCAGATGGTATTTAATGGTTAAAATGCAGAAAAATGGCTGGGCGTGATGGCTCATGCCTGTAATCCCAGCACTTTGGGAACCCGAGGCGGGTGGATCACTTGAGGTCAGGAGTTCGAAACCAGCCTGTCCAACATGGCAAAACCCTGCCTCTACTAAAAATACAAAAATTAGCTGGGCATGGTGGTGCATGCCTGTAATCCCAGCTACTCAGGAGGCTGAGGCAGGAGAATTTCTTGAACCTGGGAGACGGAGGTTGTAGTGAGCCAAGATCGTGCCACTGCACTCCAGCCTGGGCAAACAGCAAAACTCCATCCCCCAAAAAAAAAAAAAAATGCAGAAAAACACAAAACTTACTTCCATAAATGATGCAAACATTCCATATTCATTGAAAATTTTACAAAGATAATAAGTATTAGTTACGAGAAGAATCAAATTTCCAAAAATATTTTGTAAAGACAAAGAAGTATACATACCATTATGTTTTTCAAAATGTTATTACAATTTATAATAATTTAGCAAATTTGTTTTATTATAAGCTAATCACACAAATTACAAATCATTTTTAGCCACTACTTTTTTACCAGCAGCAGACAGATATTAGACAATAGACACACTCACACGTAATTGAAGATTGGAAGTATACTCCTTTTAAAAAATTTATTTTTCTCTGAGAAGTATGGATATAAAGAAAATGCCAATTTTTAAAACAAGTATAGTTCCTTGGAGATAACCTTCTGTCTCTGCCCCTCCAATATTTTATTTAGTAAAACAGTGGTTTATAAAATGTTGTTGTATATACTGCAAGAAAAATTCGGTGCATAGTCAAATTCCTTAAACATTGATTTATTCAAAAGTAAATGCTTTGCTTACTGTAAAACTTACCATCATGTACAATATGCTAACTTAATTTCTGAAAGGAAATTTATATATATATAAAATAAAATTTATATATTTATATATAATAAAATATATATATATAAATGTAAACTTTGCTTTTACACTAAGCAAAGTTTATATATAAACTTTATTTTATATATATATATATATATATATATATATATATAATGATTCCCCTAAAAATGTTTTATTGGTGAGGTAGAGTCACTTAATGTTGGCAAACTTTGTATTTCTTACTAAAGTCAATAGGTAAGCGTTATTTTATAATGTAAAAAGATTAGAAATCCCTAGTAATTGGAAAAATCTCATTTTAAATATGTAAAAAAAAGTGATAAAATGAGCAAAGTAGAGCTCAGGTAGCGTAAGAGATCAAAATAAACCATAATCAAGAACTATAGGGAATAAGGTATTTATCTTGTTCCTATAAAATATTGGATGTATATTTAGGAGTCTACCATCATTGTTGAATGCCATGGATAGTGTTTTTGTCAAGATAAACTTGAAGAAAAACTTGGAAATTTTTGTAACTGATAGTAGATCAAAGAGTTCTTGCAGTATCTTCAATTTTGGATCCTTTGTACTAAAATTCTTGGAGCATTTGAAAAGAAAAATGTAAAAGATCACCTCAAAAATTTCCTTAAAATATTGCAGGGACCTGGATAATGCTGGAAGCCATTATCTCAGCAAACTAAAGCACGAACAGACAACCAAACACAGCATGCTCTCACAAAAGGGAGCTGAACAAGGAGAACACATGGACACAGGGAGGGAAATAACACAAACTGTGGCCTGTTGAAAGAGGACAGGGGATCATGGGGGAGCGTTCGGAAAAACAGCTAATGCCTGCTGGGCTTAACTCCTAAGTGAGGGGTTGATAGGTGCAGTAATCCACCATGGCACACGTTTACTTATGTAACAAACCTGCATATCCTGCATATGTACCCCAGAACTTAAAATAATAATAATAATAAGTTTTTTCAATTGTCTGGAATACTCTTTGGTATTAGCCCCAGTGTTATAACCTCATCACTCTCTGAGCTTTTTCTCACAATTCGTTTAATTCACAGCTTCTGAGAAAATATGTTAGTCTGATTTCTGGGAGTCAGAATTGTACACTATAATCATTATAAGTCCATAGGTAATAGCTCTTTTTAATACTTTTCTCAAAAATGACTAGTTTGAATAAATAAAGCATTATTACTTATAATTCTCAACAAAAGAAGCATTATTTGTTAAGGTTCTGATGTGACTTAAAATCGGTTGAATAGAGTTTAGTTTGTTTATTATTATAACAATCATTCAATCCACTATTGCATATATTCTTCCACATGCTCAAATTTTCACTATGATTATGGTTGATTAGACTAATTCGTATCTGTTATATTATAAATAAACACATTTAGGAAATTCAGATTTTGATAATTCATTTACTGCAAAAAATAATATCAAGATAATTAAGTGACACTGGTAGAATTACTCTTTTGCATAACAAAGAAGGGTTTAATTAACATAATTGATTCTGATTTTTAGTATTTGGCATAAGCATTTATACATGCGGTTTTAACTCACCTGTGTTCCATATATTTATGGAGCTGTGTTAGTCTTGTTGAGTCAATAAATATTCAAATATTGATGACATGGGATTTGAAGATGACTAGCCAGTCTCTACTTGTTACAACTAACAATCAGATAGGGAGTAGGTACAGGAAAATTAATTCACCTGAATATATAAGTATAAAGTAAAGTAAGCTATAGTAATGCAAAAGAGTGATTCAAATCCAGGCACTCTCTCTTATTATCTATAGAACCTTGGTATTATGAAAGTTACCCTCATTTTATTTTATATTCTCCATAGAAAATTATTGGAAGACGCCTGGTATACAGAAAGCTCCCAGAGAAAATGTTAGCTATTATTGATATCATTATTGAAGCTAAACAATACTATAGGTATTCAGTAAAACATTTTGGATATCAGCAAAGGTACTGGGAGAAGATAAAGAATGCAAAATAAGAATTGGTGGTTGAAGCGTGGACTGTCAATGTGAGAAAATGACATTTAATTATGGAGAGAATAGGGGTAATATGAGATTTTTGTTTGCTTTTGTATGATATCAAATCAGGAATGTGTTTGTGTCAGGTTTAAGTTTTAAGAATTTAAATTGGATGCTGGTTTTCATGTGGATTAGAAACAAAAGAAAGACTGAAAATATGAAATGACCACACCTTACAATTTCTGAATTAGATGAGGTGAAAAGCTGTGTATCTGATGATAATGAAAAAAAGAGGATAGCCGGAGAAATACTGTGAAAAGAAAAATTTACTACATGAGGTTGGACCTCTGCAAATAAAAAAGGCTTAAATTCATCTTCTCAGAGAAGAAAATGACTATGTAACTTATGCCATTCTTACTGAAGCGGATCTGTCTATTGTAAGAGTGTTTGTATGCTACAGATATGAGCAATGCCCTTCAAGAGGAGCTGAGGACATAGCCAAGACTGCAAATGTGGGTAGCTTCTACCTACTATCATTTCATTACATTTTTAGGTTATGAAGTCTGCTAAATTTTTAAGCCAAAAATTATGAAATACTCGCATTGAATATAGAAATATTATGTTAAACACCTCTAAAGATTGCAAAGAATTTGGCTAATTTGACTGAGCTTTCAATAATGGGCATATCTTTTTTAAAATCTAATATTCAAATTAGGCATTTCATTGAATATCAAGACAGATACACTGAACTTTCTGATAAGTTGGATCTTGATTTCAAATGTACCATCTTTTTTCTCTTGAATATTCTTCTCTGTGTAAGCAAAAATTACCTTTGTTGTAATTATGCTTTTTAAAAAGAGTCAGTGAAAGCTGAAATTTAAAAAAATAATAACAAAAGGATGATTTCAAATTTAATTTGGCTTTTCTCTCCTTTTTTTGCCCATAGCATCTGTCTTCACATGAGTCAGATATTTTTTATTCTTTTTATCATTCAATGGTAAATAAACACGAATTTCTGAATATTGTATGAAACAAGGACAAAACTACAATGCAGAGTTCAGAAGTATACTCAGAATTATATTTTCACTTTATCCTCTGTTTATCTCTATTCTGATATCCTGCTCAGATATCATTCAGAAATCCACATACTTATTTATGGAGATGGGGACGTATCTCATTTACTATTGTATTGTCAGAGTCTACCACAGCACTTTATGTGTGGTAAGAGCTCAATAAATATTGGATAAATACATTCAGAATTAGTTAATAAGGGGAAATAACTGCCAAGAGAACATTATTTATTTTCTATTTCAAAGAAAACATAGTATAAAAAAATTAAAATGAGACTCAACTAGAATGTGTTACGGGTAAAACCTGCTTAATTAAGAACTTTAATAACTTATAGTTTATTGTGGTATGACATTTTCTGGTATCCAGAAGAAGAGACTCATCTGCTTTTATCATTGAATTAAACAAATAAACACAAAAATTAAAAGGAAGAATGCATAGCTATCTCATCCTACCATTCTCTTCAAGTGTGAATATGCTGAAATCAATAATGGCTGAGATTAGTTGCTTCTGTATTTTATTTTTGAATAATTAATTTGATTTTGTTTTAAAAATAAGTCACAAAACTAAAATGTTTGAACAAATTCATTTAACTGTCTTCCCAGGTCATTATTATTATTATCATTATTATTACTTCTTAGTTACATGTTTAAAAGAGGAGATATTGAATACGTCAGCCTAACTGGAAAAATGTGTCTTTGGCATAGGTGAATTTCAGAACAAAAGCTAATCTTTACAGGAGATTTGTCCTCTGCTTTGATCTTAAAGAGCAGAACCTGGGTGGAGAGTGACAGAGCAGAAATACCACATCTGCCACTCAGGAGCCAATTTTCTCAGAAAGACTGGCATAGATATAAAAATGCAATCAGTTTTCAAAGTTTTAGCCAGAGCAATCCTACTCTTCTTAAGAAGTAGAGTTCTGCTTCTCTCTAGTCCCTGCTTTCACTAAAAGATAGCCAAATTCACAGCAAGCATACAGTTGAATATATAATTTATGAAGATGACACAACTCATCTTTAATTACTTGCTGAAATAACTGAACAATATCTGAGCTTCCTAGAGATTTGTGTATGGCTCAAAGAAGCAAATACTTTAATTCAACAGATTATTGAAGTATCCACTCACTGGTTAAATTTGACTAATCCCTCTATAGGTTGGGAACAGAACCATTTGGAAGGGCTTTCTGCAACAGTTTGGTAGATGTCAGCACACAGGGCAGTTTGGTAAAGGTTTGTTTCCAGACTCTCTCTAACTTTTTCAGAGAACTGCTCAATTGGGTTGTTTTTCCTTTTGAAGGGTTTGTGAACTTCTTTAAAGACAAATTGTGCCTCCCACATCACCAGCAGATTCCTGACAAACTGCAGTTAAACAGTCAGATAACACTGGGACCCTCTGAACTCTATTTTTTTCAGCCTCTCAGAGGAATGCAATTTATCCTTGAATTTCAACTTTATCATTTGGCACCAACCGACTTCATATAGACAGACATGCTGAATCTCTCTCACCTATTGCAAGTTCCAAAGCGTTATGGAAATGTGTTAAGACACTGTTGATTTGTCACAGTTTATTATAAAGGGCACAACTCAGGAATAGTCAACTGGAAGAGATGCATAGGGCAAGGTATGCGGGAAGCTTTCATGCCCTCTCAGGGCGTCCCACCCTTCCAGAACCTTCGTGTGTTCACCAACCCAGAAACTCCTCTCTATTTTTAAATGCCCTGAATATATAAGCCATACAAATAAATGAAAACACCAGAAAACAATATCAGCTCCATGGCGGTCACCATGTTAGATCTGTTTAAATGCTACAACAGGCTGAGTGTGGTGGCTTATGCCTGTAATCCCAGCACTTTGGGAGGCCTAGGTGGGTGGATTACCTGATGTTGGACCAACCTGGCCAACATCGAGAATCTCTGACTCTACTAAAAATATAAAAATCCTCTGGAAATGGTGGTGCACACCTATCATCCCCAGGTACTCAGGAGGCTGAGATAGGAGAATCGTTTGAACCCACTGGGCGGAGGTTGCAGTCAGCTGAGATAGTACCACTGCACTCCAGCCTGGGTGACAGACACAAGACGCTGTCTCAATACGTACACACATACACACATACGTACATACTGCAACTATATTAGGTAAAATGATAATAGGTTAGTTCCACAGAATAAAAAGGACATCTTAGTAATCCACCTTTTGTAAACAGAAAACCCAGTTATCTGGGGGAAATAATGCATTGTGTATGAAAGCTTATTAAAGCATTTCGTTGACAGATTGCTTCTATAACCTTTGTTCTACTTCTTTGTGAGAAACATTCATAAGCCTATGCTTCTAAAATCTATAAACTGCTCTTCTCATTCACAATTAAAATGAGCAAGACAGATTGGTTTTAGCACACAATAACATTTTATGAACTCTCATTTTTTCATAGACCACTTGGCTGTAAATAAGCCATGCAAAAAGCAATTAGACCTTTCTTGGTTTATGCATATACACATAATGGTTATTCAAGTAACACAGAAACGTTTCCAGCAGTTTTCTGTATAAGGCATGGATATTTAACAACATATGTTTGAAAGGTTCTTCATTAAATGGATTTGAAATAAAATACAAGATAATTCAGAATGGTGAATTTCTGTATTTTTCAAGTCAGTACCTCCACATACTATAGCAAACAAGTCAAAAATCTGTTGAATTTTCTGTTACCATCTTACAGTGTTTTAAGTCTATCTTGTTATGTTCAATATTTATCCTTAAGTATAGAAAAAAGATAAAAAGTGAAGATTATATTTAACTATAGTGCCAGTATAAAAATTATAGTATCAGTATTTGTACAGTACTCATACCTTATTTAATGACCTCACTTAAATTTTTCCTACTGTTCTATTGCTATAAGTGACAAAAATCTGGCCCTGGAACCAAGGTAGAATTTTAACACACATTGAGTTGTTAAATTTCTTTAATCTCCCTTAATCTGAAAGAATTCCTTGGATTTTTGTTGTTTTTGATGTCCTTGATATTTGTGGGATATTCCTCTATTTACTTATTTGTATGATGTTTCTTCATGATTAAATTCCAGTTAGACATTTTTGGCAGGGTTACAAGAAAAAATATTTCGTCTTTCTCTGAGTATAATTATTTCTATTTGTCCTAATACCGGTGAGTTTAGGTAGCGTGTGACTTCTGCTCTTTGATGTTACTATCTATCTTTCCGTTTCTAATTAATAAGTAATTTGGGCAAGTACTATCATGAAGTGATGACCAAGACTCATGATTTATTTTAACATCCTTAAGAAGCATCACCATAAATTTCTAAGAGGGTTATGGCCATTATACAATTAACTAAAAAGACATTAAGACTCACGCCGAGTAGAGGTAAGAGCTGTGCAGTGAAGGATCTTCGGTGACAGGAGTGAATCCAGAGCATGTTGACAGATGCAGAGCTGGTGGAATATTTATTGAAGAAAGAAGAATTTTTTCTTCTGTTACTCTATTTGCTGTAAAATAGATGGCAGAATATCAGCTTGATGCAAGAGGCAAGGAGAGGTTAGATGTTTGATGAGAGTAAACATTCATATTGGAAGTATTTGAGAGTTCAGATACTAGGGGGAAAATAGGAGGAATGCTTAGCAGAAATTATAAATTGCATAAGATATATAAGTATCTCAATTCACGTAAAATGAAAAGAGTGAGCATAGCTGTTTCAATTTTTTTTCAATTGTTTACTTCTTGCCTGAAATCGCTAAATAGGAAATTACTTGGATTTAATCATTAAAATTAGAGACCAGAGATTTTCCCAGAAAGTATAAGAAATGTAGAGCAGGGAAAAAAATAATGAAGCCGTGTCTTTATGTTGGGTAAAGAAGAAACAAAGAAAATGATAGGTGTGGTGAAATTTAAAAACTGGTAATGTCAGTAAATTAGATGATGCAAAGTGTTGGAATAATATCTGGAGTGAGAATAATGGAGTCAGTGATGTTGAAAAATAGATGAATGCAGTCAAGCTAAATGTTTTACATAATTTTGGAAGTGATAATTATTGATAATAAGATATATATTATATATATGTGTATACACACACACACAAGTGCACACATGTGCACATACTAGTATACCAGTGTGCACTGTGGGATAGTGCAAATTAATAAGCTAGGATGTGGATGATATGATGACATTTTTTTCTTGGATGAGAAGTGATATATATCCTGTCAGTCTCTGAGGTAGGGAGGAAATCAGTCTCACCAACTCACCTGCTTGTCTTATAGCTGACTGAGTGAGACAAAATATATCCATCATCTAATAGGACTCAGAGAAGCATTATCCTGAAGTTATAACCAACATTGTACTATATTCTTCTTTATCATAACTCTTATTCCATCTCCACAGAATGATTTTTGAAATCTTCCATTTGGAGTCAGGAAAAGTTTGCTGTTGTCATTACGGTGTAGCCTGAAATGAGTTACTTCTGTAAAAGCTAGAAGAAGATTATTTATCCACTAATCACTACTCTATCTCCTATCCCACACCCATAAAATATTAATATAGTGATCATGGGAAACCCCAAAATATAAAAAAGAGATACTCAAAATTATGCTTATAATTGAGAGAATAAACATGCAATAAATAAAAGTGTGTTGTTATAATAACTGTTATTGTCTTATTTAATTTTGGCTGCCAGAGCAAAGGATCATAGACTACATGATTTATAAAGAACAGGAATTTATTTCTGAGTTCTAGAGGCTGGAAGTCTGAGATCAGGGCACCAAAATGATCAGATTCTGCTGAGGGTCTTTTTCTGGACTATACATTGCAGAATTCTCATTGCATATTGTATTTCCTCTTGTGGTAGAAAGAGGCTTCAAGAATTCTCTGGATTTTTTAAAATGGAGACACTAGTCCCATTCATGAGGGCTCCGCCATACAAAGTAATTTCTTTCCAAAGACTCCATCTTCTAAAACTATCACATTGGAGATTAGGATTTCAATATATGTTTGAAGATGACACAATTATTCAGTCCATTGCAGTTAACGTAATTTTTCTTTTAGAAATTTAATTGCACGATTTGAAATATTTCAGGAAACATGAGAAGAAAGAATACACCCATAGTAATGCACCTGAGTGAAGAATTATTGCAAAGTAAATCTTCAATGGAGTAACACATTTTCCCAGTGAGATTGGCACAGACATAAAAGGTGATGAAGAGAAAGAAGATAAGTAGACACTCCATACATTTTACTTGCGGATATACTCATATACTCATTTATGCTGAGTTAACTTGTCACCAGCAACCAGTTCTTTAAATGTTCACAGCCTATGACTCAGCAATCTCGCTTCTTGGAATACATTTTGTAGATGTATTTGCACATATTTTTTTAAATAATAGCAATATAATATGTAAGTTTATACATATATAGCTTTAATGATAGTTCATTTTGCTATTATAAACTTTGTATCTATTAAGAGTGTGATAATTGAATAAATTATATACACAGAAAAATAAAATAGCTCTCTTAAGAAGATACACACATAAAATGTGAAATATGTTTCATTTTGTAAAGTGTATATGGCATGTTTAATTGTGTGCTTTATACTTTCAATTTGTATTTGTGAATTATATATTGTTTTCTTGATCAATTTAGGTTTTCCTTTATTTCCAAAGAACATGCTGTAACGCTTGTTTCTCAAAGCATTCATTTCATCTGTCTTAATTTATTAGTAAATTTCTTTATTTTGTGTAGGTAACACCTTCCTTTTAGGTAAGTTATGCTTGTTTTACATAAATAAATACCTCTTTATTTTTGAAAACTCTCCTATTTTCTGACTTACATGTTTATTTTATTTACTTGATTTTTAATTATTTTCTTAAACAAATTTTAAAAAATATTTTTATTAAGATGGAGTATCACTCCATCTTAATAAAATTAATTAGTTCTTAATTTGTTTTTTAAATGTTAATTATCTTAGGTTTATAGCATGTATTTCAATATTTTAAAATTTATCCAGTCTCTCAGCTCTTCGCTACATTTAATTAATGTATTTCAATATAACTATTAATATGATTATTGTGGTGGGGATCATCAAGACCACACCTAGGTTTGATAATTCACAAAGAGGATTCATAGGACTTAGAATATATTCATACTCGTCACTGTTATTTATTACAGTGAAAAGATTCAAAGCAAAATTACCAAAATAAATAGATGCAGGATAAATTCTAGAGGAAAACAGGTGTAAGCTTAGACAAAGTATTCTCCTATTGGAGTTACACAATGCATGCTTAATTCTTCCAACGAATGTTCTGACAACACATGTTGTAGAGACTCATGTCCATGATTTCATTAGGGTCTAGTCATGTAAGCACCCTATGCCTAACACATATGAAATATCAGACTTAAAGAAATTAGATGTTCAGAATAAGCCATTTTGTTTTTATGAATATTTTAGGCAAGGTGAGCCATTCTTTTTAGTTCTGAGAATAGTGGGAACTTTCCCAAAATCCAGGTTCCCAGATGCCAGACAAGAGGCAACTTTGCCAGCAAGTCTTTATAACACAGCAACCTCAGGCCTTCTATGTTAACTCCTTTCTAAGCAGCCATACTTCTGGCCCTTGGCCATGATTTCCTTACAGCATGGCTTCTTTTCTAGATTGCATATTTCTATGATATTGGTTTAATTATTTAAATAATCAAATTTACAGGATTATTTCACTCTTAATGAATTACAGCATGCTGCCACATGACAAATGCTCCAGCAGTTTTGAGACAACGCATAAAATAGCTAAGAGCATTTGTAATCTTCCCTTGGCAAAGTTCAATAACAAAACCTTCAAAATTTCTCAGTGGTTTTACAGTAATAATGATATTTTTCATTTATGTCACTTTTGGCAGCTAAGAGTTAGCTACAGTTCTTTGCTTCTCTGTTTATTTAGCTTATCTATATGTAACAAGATAAAAAAGCAGGAGAGCAGGCACAAAACAGCCATGGCTCTAAAACCTGTTGCATTTATCACTTCTGCTCATATGCAATTGGTTAAATCAAGTCACGTGGTGAAGCCCAGCACTAATTCTGGAACTGAGTGTACTCTTCTCATTGGAGAAGCCTATATCATGCAACAACAGAAAGGAAGGTCAATCTTTTTGTGAAAAGAATTAGTGAATAAACGGAAACTGTTACACCACTAATGTTATATTTCCTATTTCCACATGATGGTCCAAATGTTTCATATGTTAAGATGAATTATTTACCTTGTTTCAAAGAAAAGCATAGTTTAATATTATTATTCCTTAAATGTTTAAAATTGTCATTTAGTTAATTTAATTGTGCCTATAATTTTTAATGTATCAATCTAATATTCAGCAATTTATATCACAAAAGAATATGCACTTAGAATTCAGAGATTTTAGTATAATCTCCAGTATGTATGTATAGACTTTACTAAAGTTACATATATTCTGTTCATTTTACTGTATTTTTACACACACATACATATATACTGATCATAAAAGTATTCAGTCACATCGGAGGCTATATGCTATAATCGCATCTCTGGGAAAATATGTTGTTCATGAAAGCAAAATATGAAAGCTATTACTTGCTGCTGCAGATTGAAAACTTTACTTGATGATGTGTGGCTATGAGTAATGAAAACAATGTTAACTACAGCAATATATTTCTTTATGAAAATATAAAACATTTTATATAGAATCTAGAAATTAATTTTTTTTTTTTTTTTTTTTTTTTTTTGAGACAGAGTTTAGCTCTTGTTACCCAGCTGGAGTGCAATGGCGCGATCTCGGCTCACCGCAACCTCCGCCTCCTGGGTTCAAGCAATTCTCCGGCCTCAGCCTCCCGAGTAGCTGGGACTACAGGCACGTGCCACCATGCCCAGCTAATTTTTGTATTTTTAGTAGAGACGGGGTTTCACCATGTTGACCAGGATGATCTCGATTGCTTGACCTCGTGATCCACCTGTCTCGGCCTCCCAAAGTGCTGGGATTACAGGCGTGAGTCACCGCGCCCGGCCCTAGAAATTAATATTATGTTTATTTATATTTTTCTGGTTCTTTATAAAGTTGTCATAATAAATAGGATTTTATGTAAGTTAATTTGTAGAAAATACTTGGATCATTGTATGAAAATAATACATATTTAGCATCAATATGTGCATTTTTATTTTATCTACATAAAATACATCAATACTTAAGGAAAAT
Source organism: Alouatta palliata (assembly GCA_004027835.1). Classification (NCBI taxonomy): domain Eukaryota; kingdom Metazoa; phylum Chordata; class Mammalia; order Primates; family Atelidae; genus Alouatta; species Alouatta palliata. The sequence goes on from PVKV010036514.1 coordinate 13,275, forward strand.
TCCAACATTATTCTTTATTACATAATATTTACTTAGTATTATCAAAGATATTTATCTTGAATATTAACTTTTTAAGCACACACAGTTCAATATGAAAAGTTTCTCTAAGTTTTCACAACATTTTATTAGAGATGTTAAACATCTGAAGGAAGATAAATTTTGGCTTGGAAATGAAAAAACAAGCATGAAAAATAGAAAAACTAAAATGTATAGGGTTTTGTCATTTGCTGTATAGCAAAGAAAGTCAATGATAATTTGAAAAGTTACGGCTGTATACAGAATGGAAGATAAAGGTGCAACAGAGATAAGGAAAAAAGTAGAAGAAAGATTTAGTGGAAAACCAAGATTTGAATTTTACTAATTCAAAATGATGATGAAAACTTAATTTTTAAAATTTTAAGTAAATGTGTATTAACCACAGAAACTCATACTCAGTGCAATTCTATTAAGACAAAAGTATCTGCCTTTTAAGAATACATATTCTTGCATTAATACAAAATGCATTGATACCATTGATAAAAAAGTGAAACAAAAATATTGGGATTTGATTTGTTATCAATGCCTATCAGAATAAATAAGGACACTAAAATTTATAAGAAGTCATTTCCTTATCAATCCAGATTTGCATATTAATAGAGAGAAGTCAAAGAAACTTCATACAGATAATATATCATAATACATTATCTGACAATATAAACTGATTATACGTGATTAACAGAGAACATTTTTTCTTACTCTTTGGTTTTTTATTTTCTGTCACTCTCCAACATTCTTATGATCATTTCCATAGAATTAAATTTATTTTCTTGTGGCTCAAGATATGAACTATCTTATGTACTACATTTAAATATGAATTAAAATTTGCCTTGATATTCATTAGCAGGAGAGGTTTCCTACATCTTGGCAGTTGTCTGCATCAACTCCTGCTTCCCTCTGATTTTCTCTGATCCAAGACAAACATCCCTAGCTGCTATAGGTTACACTTTTGATGACTCCAAATTATTATATTTTGAGGAAATTCACTTCCAATATTTTAAAAATTATCATCTGAGCATGTTAATATAGTTGGAGAGGATTAAACTTATCTATTGCCATTAATTTTAAGGAAATGAATTTGGAAATTTATCTGAAAACCTAAGGACGCCTCTGTTGGAAAGCACTTGACTTTTCTCTGATAAAAAACTTAATTAAAACATCATTCTGCTAGCATGTTTGGCTCTCTTCAATGTTCATGTAATTATATTATTTGGATATGATTAAATTATATGCCAAAAACCAAGGTAGGCAAGTGAGGAGATTAGAAAAACAATTTAAACAACTTGAGTCAGAATTTTTGTAGGATAATTTCCATTAATATGATTTACAGCAATTCTTACATAATGAATTCATTTGAAATTTTCTAAGAAGTTTGAGCAGACTTCCTTCTTTGATAGGGCATATGAATGTGAACGTGAACATGACAAATGGCCTTTGCTATACATCTGACTTCAAGTAGCCAATTTTGTGACCTTGAAAAATTGGCAGGTAAGGTTCCAGATAAAAGGAAAATAAATCTAGATTCATGAGGAAAAGAGAAAAAACAGTGTAAATAACTCTTGTAGTTATCACTTACCCAGCTTCTACATGTATTTCAAACAGTAGAATTTATATATGTGTGTGTGTGTATATATATGTGTAATTATTGAAACAATATATACACACACACACACACATATATATATATATAGCTTCACTAATTACTACTTAAGAAAGATTAATGCAGAAACAAAATTAAAACAGAACAAACTGAAGATACAAACAATATTCAACTTAAAGGAGAACACTTTTGTATAATAAAATAAGATTCTCCATTGGATATATACCCAGTAATGGGATTGCTGGGTCAAATGAAATTTCTATTTCTAGGTCCTTGAGGAATCGCCACACTGTTTTCCACAATGGTTGAACTAATTTACACTCCCACCAACAGTGTAAGAGTGTTCCTATTTCTCCACATCCTCTCCAGCATCTGTTGTCTCCAGATTTTTTTATGATCGTCATTCTAACTGGCGTGAGGTGGTATCTCAATGTAGTTTTGATTGGCATTTCTCTAATGACCAGTGATGATGAGCATTTTTTCATATGTTTGTTGGCTTCATGTATGTCTTCTTTTGTAATGTGTCTGTTCATATCCTTCGCCCACTTTTGAATGGGCTTGTTTGTTTTTTTCTTGTAAATCTGTTTCAGTTCTTTGTAGATTCTGGATATCAGCCCTTTGTCAGATGGGTAGACTGCAAAAATTTTTTCCCATTCTGTTGGTTGCCGATTCACTCTAATGACTGTTTCTTTTGCTGTGCAGAAGTTGTGGAGTTTGATT
>PVKV010036516.1:0-15622 GCA_004027835.1 Alouatta palliata
TATATATATATATATATATATATATATATATATAAAACACCACACATATCTCTAAAATATGTACATCTATGATATATCAATTTTAAAAATGCAAAAAAAAACCTTCATTAGATAAAGGCTCCCAAGTGATTCATATACATATTAAAGTCTGAGAAACACTGGTCTAGGCTCAGATAATCATACAAAACACTAGTCTAGGCTCAGATAATCACACAAAAATGTGCTTCATCAGCCTGAAAGACCAGCAGAATATTCAAGGGCTGTTTGAGATTTGGAAAACTCTTTATGATGTGGAACTTTCTAATACATGGGGACATCTAGCATTCCTGTCTCCCTACCAATAATTGCCATTTAGATCCCCTCCCAATTATTCTGATAACTGAAAACACCCCAGAACTCTCTAGATACTTCCTAGGAGTTGGAAGTGTTAACTTAGGAAGAATTAACCTAATTTTTTGATAAGTCAAGTTTACGTTCCTTGCCTTCACTACCAAACTACCTACTCTTCCCTTAATGGTAAAACTGTCACCTTGGGACTCCTAGTTGCAGTCTGTCACCATTTGACACTTTGCCTCACAGAGTGTCCCTTCAGATAGAGACTAGTCATTATTCTATCCTTTATCCACTCAACAACTATTTATTGAAAGCACTCACAAATGTTTATTGTTATTGAGTTAATGTTATTCACTCAAAAAATATTTATTTATGCAAACCACTAGATTTAAAAAACTAAGTAAGACCCAATTCAATAGTGACGTATCTAAGAGGGAAAAGACATGCCCTAAATATTATAATACAGTGAAATAAGAGTCATAATAAAAATATATTTTAAAACTCCCATGAAAGAAAAAGAGGAGAGAGTAACAACATATTCATAATTAGGAACATCTGATAATACAGAATTAAATTGAGAAGTTTGAGAACTTTCCTTTTCTCAAAAAAAAATGGATTTTAAGTAGATAATTAGACACTGCAAACTTTTGCATACTAATTTGCAAAGTAGCAAAATTTTTCTGTATAAACAATGCAACAGTAAAGCCATTCCAATCAAATAAATAATTTTGCAGACTTAATTAGAGGAACCCAGATTAATATAAGTTGCTATATTCTAACTCTAGAGCTCTGATAAATAATCTGTCTTTAAAGAGCAAAACATGGATATTGGTGATCAAATCAGTAGGAAAAACATTTTAAAGGAAGGCTGTATTAGTATCCTCACGTTGGTGTAAAGAACAACTTGAGACTTGGTAGTTTATAAAAAAAGGAGGTTTAATTTACTCACAGTTCCACAGAAGGCACAGCTGAGGATGCCTCGAGAAACTCATAATCATGGCAGAAGGTAAAGGAGAAGCAGGCACAATTTTCACATGGCAGAGCAAGAGAGAGAGCGAGCGAAGAGGGAGGTGCTACATACTTGTAAACAACTAGATCTCATGAGAATTTACCATCACGAGAACAGCAAGGTGGAAATCTGCCCCGGTGATCCAATCACCTCCCACCAGGTCCATCCCCCAATACCAGGGATTACATTTCAACATGAGATTTGGGTGGGGACATGGAACCAAACCATATCACACTCTTTAGAGTGTTCTCCTGCTCCTAGATGAGTCACAGCTAAACTCTTAAAATTTTCACGCAGATTTCAAGACTTCATATGTAAGGATTCTATAACCTAGTCCTGATAGTTCACGTCAAACATTCTGAGTCAAAAACAAATGTTCTGTTTAAAAATTGAGATATTAAGATTAAGACAAAAATATTCTCCAGAGGATGTATGGCTTAAAATTTCAAGTCCCTATATTGCTTATTGTCATTAAGTAAATTTGAGACAGCATCTCACTCTGTCTCCCAGGCTGGAGTGCAGTGGCACAGTCATAGCTCACCACAGCTTCAAATGTCTCAGCACAAGTAATCCTCCCACGTCAGTCTTCCAAGTAGCTAGAACTACAGGCACATGTCACCATGTCTGGCTAATTTTTTAAGTTTGCGTAGAGATTGCCAACATTAGTCTTGGACTCCTGGCATCAACTGATGCTTCTGCCCTGGCCATTCATAGGCCTAAGCCACTGTGCATGGCCAGCAAATTAATTTTTTATCAACACAGCACATGTTTCCAGCATAGAAAGAGAAACACGAAGCCTCAACAGGACAGTTTTCCCCAGACAATGACTAAAAAAATAGTTTGCATAACATAATGGTGGAAACTAGGGATATCTTGGTAATACATGTGCTTAATCAGTTCTATTTTGTATGATAGTTTTTTATTTCTACCTTACTTAACTAGTTTTCCTTCAGTCTGTTTTTTGATATATATGTATGGATGTATTAAAGTATTTCTTTTAAAACTCCTTTGAGAATATTTGGAGTTAGCCCACCACTGTGTCTCTTCAAGATGAGACCTTCCATTAACTTTCTATCAAGTTCATTGGTTTTATAGTATTAAATGTTTTTCTTATATTCAAGTAAAGTGTTAATAATGTAATGCAGTTACAATTTTTTTATTTTTTTATTTCCATAGGTTTTTAGGGAACAGGTGGTGTTTGTTTACATAAAGTTCTTCAGTGGTGAATTCTGAGATTTGGGTGCACCCATCACAAGAGCCATATACACTGAACCCAGTTGGTAGTCTTTTATCCCTCACCCCCTTTTCCCCCTTTCCCCCTGAATCTCCAAAGTCTATTGTGTCATTCTTAGGCCTTTGCATCCTCATAGCTTAATTCCCACTTAAGAGTGAGTACATACAATGTTTGATTTTCCATTCCTGAGTTATTTCACTTGGAATAGTGGTCTCCAATTTCATCCAGGTCACTGCATGTGCTGTTAATTCTGTTAATTCATTCCTTTTTATGGTTCAGTAGTATTCCATTGTATATATATGCCACAGTTTCTTTGTCCACTTGTTGATTGATGGGCATTTGGGTAGGTTCCACATTTTTGCAATTGTGAATTGTGCTGCCATAAATATGTGTGTGAAAGTATATTTTTCATATAATGACTTCTTTTTTTCTGGGTAGATACCTAGCAGGGCGATTGCTGGATCAAATGGCAATCTACTTTTAGTTCTTTAAGGAATCTCCACACTGTTTTCCATAGTGGTTGTATTAGTTTACATTACCACCAGCAGTGTAAAAGTGTTCCCTTTTCACCACATCCATGCCAACATCTACTATTTTTTTATTTTTTTATTATGGCCATTCTTGCAGAAGTAAAGTGGTGTCACATTGTGATTTTGATTTGCATTTCCCTGGTCATTATAAATGTTTTAAACCAGTTTCTATGTGGAATGTTTCATGTATAGCAATCTTATCCACATCTGAGTCTTCATTGAGAAGAGTTGGTCTCATGAGTCACGATTCTTTGAGGAAAACATAAATGCCTAGTCCTGAGAGTGGCAGAAAACATAGCCCCCATGAGGGTAATCAAACCTGGGTTATATCGGCGTAGGGATTAAAAGGCAAAGACATGTCTTTGGGCTATAAATTGAAGATTTTTTCATTTACGGAGAAAAACAATTTCTTATCTCCTACATTCTTCTGGATACAAAAAAACATTTAATATAGCCTTGGCATTTATCTAAAGGGTTTGGTATAGTTTCAGCATAGGAACCTGATTCCTATAGTACTTCAGGAACAAATAAAACTACACCAAAGCCTTCAGATCAACTCAAAATCACGTAACTGAGAAGGCTTGTGTTGGGAATAGAGCCTGGATCTTAACACTTTCCTTTCTTTCTTTTCTTTCTTTCTTTCTTCTTTCTTTCTTTTTTTGAGCCCTGAAAATATATTACTGCTTGATGACTGCTTTGTTTTTTACTTAAAGTTAATTATCTCAGAGGAAACTTCTCCAAAGTGCTTCTACTGGATTCCTAAGTCATATGACCAACTAGACAGTTTGTCATTCCAGAGACAGTGTCTGTGACAGAGCAAGCACTCAGTATGTCTTTGTCAAGTAAATAAATGAATGACCAGTAGTTTAAAAGTGAAAAGAAGCAGAAAAAAAAAATCTTGGAATGTATGTGTGTGTGTGTGTGTGTGTGTACACAAAGACTTAAAAAATTGACTCATAGGCAAATAGTTTTCAAAAATTCAGTAACCACCTTCACAAGGCTGATGGTTATGTAAAGTGCCTCTCCTCTGTGGAAATTGTCCCCAAAATATAGCATCTGTCCAAGGTAAAAACCTACCTGATCATTTGGAAACTTTTGGGGAATCTCCAAGGGGAACAGAAATGTGCCTCTTCTACCCTAGAGGGAAATGAGGCCCCTGGGAAGGGGAAGCAATGCACCCATGTGAGAAGCCCTGTGACCCTATACAACCTCCCAGCTGCCCAGGAAGCAAAGCCAACATGTGGATCTCAACCTCAAATGCCATGATGAGAGAGAAAATCTAGAGTGTGGCATCTGAGTCTCATAGCCAGAGACACACCCTGTTTTGGGTCACAGCTATCTATCCTGTTCTTGGATGGAAGGGACAAGGAGAAGGCCAACTGAGACCAAAGTCAGAAGTTTTTGGCTCAGGTGATAGGAATGATTGATCTGTGCTAGAATTTATTTTAAACTAGAACTTCATTTGATGACCCCTTGTTCTTATATTTTCCAACACACCACATGGCTTGGGGTAATTCACACTTGCTGACCCCGTACTTAACATTGACCTGGAAGTTACTGATTATAGAATAACCAAATTAAGAGTTAGAGAACACCAGGCTTGCCAAAACCCGATAGTAGGCCTTTTGCTTAGTTTGCTATATGCATGCTATTTATTTTGAAATGAATAAAGGAAAGTTTTCAGCACCCACCAGTTTATTTCACATGCTTTTTTATGTTCCTGAACACTCAGTTAATTGCATTCCTGAGAAGGTGACATTTCTCAGGCACAGAAAGAATGATATTCACAGCTATTTTCCCAATCACGTTTTCTACCTGGCACCAAGAATGTTCAGTTGATGCTCAAGGGAATGTGTTTCACCTGAGTTCCCCTTAGCTTGCATGCATTTGTTTCATGCTGTTTATGTTGAGCAAAAATCGGTTGGATATTTAGTTCAGTAACTAGCAAATTCTGTTCTTCTAGTCTAACACTTGGCTTTAAGCAATTCACCTGCATGAAAGTAAGGAAACCTGTGTGCCAACGGCTTCTAGTATATATAATTGGTATGCTGTTATGTTGCTTTATTAAAAAGGAAAATGAAAAATGAACACACTGATGCTAACATTTTGCCTTACAAAGCTCTTGCGAAAGTTTTCCATTTTGAATGTGCAATTAAATCATAGTAGAAAGTAATACTTATAAAACAAATTAATAAATTCACTGTCATGGGAAATTATTCTGATAACTTTTATTAGACCGATCAGTTCTTCAATTCTCTTAAAAACATTGTGTAGATTCAAATGCAATTAGAAGGGTGTGTAGATCTTATCGACCCAAGGTCCTAGTGGTTTCCTTAGAACAATCGATTATGGCCCAGGATGGCAGGGCCTTAGAACTGAAATTTGGAGAAATATTACTTGAGAAATGGTTAAACTTTTAGCAAATAATATCAGATAGGCATCATTAGGAATCTTTAAGGCAGTGGTTCTCAACCTTAGCCACGTACTATATAATCGCCTGGGGAGCTTTTAAAATCCAAGACAGCTAGGCACTGACCAAGAAAATCAGAATCCCCAGGGTCTGGCATGAACATTTTTTAAAAAGCAGGTGTTTACTTCAACCTGAAAAAGCTGATTACAAAAAATAAAATAAAATAAAAGCAAGTGATTCCTATGTAACATTTAAAATTGAGAACTCTGCTTTAGAGAAAAAAGCAGTGGAACTCCATCCCCTCAACAATTCTTAGAATGTATAGAATGTTTCACGCAAATGGCCAAAACATCTGTCATTCACTTGTCCCATGATGCAGATTACCTAAGCAGATCATATATCCGTCTTGTTTGGTGTTCCACAACTCATAAGTAGTAACCCTTGCAATCAATTCACCTCAGAGATGACTGAGATAATCAGAGAGGTATGTTTTTCTCAGCTATATTATTTTCCCTAATGTTCATTGTAAATGTATTACATTTCATACATTTCAAGTCTGATCCTCTACCGTATAGTTCCAAAAAATATTTTATATTTACAAACCAAGTTAATTTCAATTCATCCTGTTTCGCATTAGATTTACCCTCTATTTCATATCATACATAAATTAAATTTTATACAGATTAGAAACTACAAAGCAAAATACAATTATGAAAAGTCCAGAACATTTGGAGAATACGTAAGCAATTTCAGGATGAGGAGGTCTTTTCAAGCATGGTTACAAGGCCAGAAACCATAAGAGTAATATGAACTGATACTACATGACAATGTAAAACTTCTTTATTCAAAAGATCACAAGTAAAAGCTGAAAAACAAATGAAAAAACAGGGGATGAATATTTGCAGTATGTATAGCTGATGAACAGTTCACATCCTTAATAGTTAGACGTTTTTACAACTAAAAAGGCAAAGATTACCAACCTAATAGAAAATGTGTAAAGTCTTCAAATAAACTATTCACAAAGAAGCATAAACAACCAAAATAGAGGAAGAGATATTCAGTCTCAGGAAGAAAAAAGAAATTGAAATTGAAATAATGAAGAAATGTTTGAGTACTTATCTGACTGGCCCTGATTCGATAATGCCAGTGATTTCAGTGGTGTGGGAAACAGATGCTTCAACTCACTACTGGAGTCCAAGCTTTCAGCTGAGAATAGTTTGAAAATATGTACCACAATTTTTAAATACACTTTGACTCAACAATCCTGTCTAGGAGATTATCCTGAGAAAACAGGACATGTGGGCAAAGATGAACAAATTAGGACATTCACTGGAGCATTCTTTGTAATATCAAAAAATATGGAAGCAACCTCATTATTCATCAATAGGAACTTGGCTCAATTAACGTGCTTCATCCTTATTAGAGGAAATTGTGAAGGGATGAAGTTGGTCTTTATCTACTGACATGAGATGATGCCCTCAATATATTGCTAGTTTTTAAAAGCCAATTTCAGAACAACATGTGCAATTTCATCTCATTTAACGTAAAAAAAAAAAGTTTATTTAAATGTAAAAGTCAACCAACCCAAATGCCCATCGATGATAGACTGGACAGGGAAAATGTGGCACATATACACCATGGAATATTATGCAGCCATCAAAAACGATGAGTTCACATCCTTTGTAGGGACATGGATGAACCTGGAAACCATCATTCTCAGCAAACTGACACAGGAACAGAAAACCAAACACCGCATGTTCTCACTCACAGGCGGGTGTTGAACAATGAGAACACATGGACACAGGGAGGGGAGCATCTCACACTGGGGTCTGTCGGGGGGAAAAAGGGGAGGGACAGTGGGAGGTGGGGAGGTGGGGAGTTGGGGAGGGATAGCATGGGGAGAAATGCCAGATATAGGTGATGGGGAGGAAGGCAGCAAATCACACTGCCGTGTGTGTACCTATGCAACAATCTTGCATGTTCTTCACATGTACCCCCAAACCTAAAATGCAATAAAAAGTATATATATTTAAAAAAAAAATTTAAAGTCTAGAAAGCTATATACAAATTACTAATCGTTATTATCTTTAGGAGAAGTGGCAGATGGAACAAGTAAGAAATTTTGACTATATGCATTTCTAAGTTGCTTTAAAAAATTCATACATTAACAATCATCAAACACAAAAAAGCTGTTTCCATTTTGGAAAAACAAAGCAAATATCTCCCCTCTGTGATACTCTAGCCCATGTGCCTGCATTTGCACACTCCCAAGAATATGTGGGCCCCTTTGAAAGGAAGTAGTCCCTTCAAACAGCCTCACTATAGGGCCTACAAGCTTAAGGGCTGAGCCTGACAAAGACTGACACATTTTTTAGAATTTTATCAAGCAAATGCTTTTTGAGCTCCTTCTCTATCCTCTGTCTCTGTGTTCAGCTGTTAATTATCATGTAAAATTTATGATTAGTAATTTTTGCATTACAAAGCAAACCAGTTGTATATAATTGGCTTTAAAAGGAGCCCAGCATTCTTATTTTTTCTTTTTCAACCTCCAGTAATTACAAGTACATGAAGTATCTTCCTGGTGAAAAAGAAAATGAATGAATGAACAAATCAAGGAATACAATGCTGATTATAATGAGGCCTTGATTTTTTGATGGGGAAATAACTGATCCATTTTAATCTTCAATTATCCTTTATAAGGACTTTCTTCTGCCACCAAGTAAAAAAAGACATTAATTTGGCTCAGACAAGTCAAAAATATTAGTGAATATCAGAACCATAAAACCCTATTCTCCAAAACACTTTCCTTGGTCATCATGGTAACACACGTCAAACAATCACATGTTGTTCTGGTGAATTGACAGACATGGTCGCTTCCTTCCAAGAGTTTGGTCTCTAAAACGTGATCACAGTCAATAAACTTAGAGCCATGTGTCAGGAAATCTATTTGAACTCCAAGAGCTGACTACAGGGCCAATTTATCAAGAAGCAGACTGTCTTGCAGGCACACAATCATGCACACACAGACACACACACATATTTTTAAAAGCCAAGAAGTAGGGACACACCGCTTGAGCAATGCTTTGAAAATGAAAACCCTAGATGTTCCATTTTACAAATGTGCACATTGCTAGAGTGAAATAAGATTCTGCTGAGGATAAAAGGATAGAAGGATCGGCAGGCGTGTGTGGGCAGGGTTGGGGTGAGATGGAGTCCTAAGGGAAGTTAATTCAATAAATGTTGAGTTTATAAGTATTTCCCAGGGTTAAGGACTCCATTTTTCCAGAAGAAAGAGAATCCGCTGCTGTGTTTTGACACTGGCTATTAAATGGCATAGATCATATTTAAGCAAATACCAAAACTGCCTGCCTAAAGTAGTCATATTCTAATAATACATGTACACCATTGAATGAAAGACGCATCTTAATTACATTAATAACGATTTTCAATTTTTCAGTTTTCACTACTTCTTCTTCAAAGTTTTTCTTGTCTTTCTGCTGTAGTCTAAATGATTGACTAAAAGATGTTTAGTTTACAATAGTGTCTCTTCTGCTGCATGCCTGACTCCTGGAATATCCATGAATGTTCTCAATAAAATTAATATAGTAAGTCTTAACTCCATTGTTTTCTAATTCTTACGGTTACAAAAAATCAAACAAAACAAAGTGGATTTTTTAAAAAATGTAAAACCACACTGTTTCTGTGTAATTCCAGTACTGCTTCTACATACATTTTATAGAACAGTGTTTTTCAAAGTCATTAATTCACCTCATTCTCCTGAGTTGAGTAGCAAAATGCAGTTTCCAAAAGCCCATGTTGCTGAATTTGAAATTCTGCATGTAGAGCGAAGTAGTCAGCATTTTAACAACCTAAGCAAGATGCTCCTAAGCATGGTTCTTTAGAGCAATGATGCCATTTGCTGCACTAAGCTAAATGGTCTCCCCATAGTCATACCCCAGGTCCTTAACCCTTCCATGATAAACTTGATGATAAACACGATGCTTTGTAATCCTAGCTGTCTTTCTATGGATATTATAGTTCATCAAAATCTGTATTTAAATTTGGTCCCAAAAATTAAGCCTGTCCTTGTAGAGATGGTTATTAATGCAGAGTACATAGGGATTCTTACCTCCCTTGATCTACTATTTATATTTTTTAAAATGACATAATTCTGTTAATTCAGAGAATGATTATAGTCAATCAAAGTCACAGGTTTTCATTTGAGTTTCCATATTTGTGCTATATGACTTCTAATGTAAGTGCAAAATTTTACACTTATTTTTATTAAATTTAATTGTGTTAATATGCCATCTCATTAAGATAATGTTTAATTTTCAGTTTCTTCATCTATCATATAAAATTATTTATTGATGGCTTTATACTGCACGAAAAAGCATGTAATAGCCCCTGGTCTCTTTCCTTTATGCCATTCAGTTTGAAGTTTTCATAATTGATTTGGGTGAAGATAAACAGAGTACCTCTAGGGAAATATGCAAGATATTCAAAGACACAGAAATGCCAGTTTTATCTCAAGAAATAAGACTGACTAGTTTCTCCAGGTGTACATGTTTATTTCCCCTCCATTAGGAGAAATATTCAGTGAAAAAGTATGAGAAGCACTGAAATAAGACACCTTGTCTATTTTCATGCCCTCTGCAAAGCTGAGAAGCCTCTGTGTTCATCCAGCCATTGGTGAAAATGCTGAATAAAATAGGGTAAAGTCATACTGCGGGAGACTGTAAAGTCACTAACAGACACTCCTGAAAACAGACAATTCCATATTGCTACATCACTTCAAGATGAATACCAATCGCTAGCTGCTTCAATTTGATTTTCAAGCAATCCTTTCATCTACGTGCTTAGTAACCTCATAAAAAAATAAATCAGATGAGTGTGTCAAAGCTTGTCCTTGTTTTACATTTGTTGATTACTAATGACCTTAACATTCATTTCTGAATGCTCGAAAACTAGAGCATTTTAAACAATCTGTTGTTAAATCTGCAAATATGAATTAAGTTGTCTATAATTTCCAGAATCCTGTTTCTCTCTTAAAAATAAAGATGAAATGTACCCATCTGTGGTCTTGTGGCACCTCTCCTATTTGCCATGACTTTTCAGACTACCAAACAGTAGCTCTGAGTTTATAGCTGGAAATTCCATTTCCACCCTGGTACAAAATTTATGTGGTCTTATTTTAAACACCTTGGAATTAGCTTGCCAATCCCTCTTTCATCTTGGGCTGCAATTTCAACTTTTCATAGTTCATTCTCCATATTCAATTTAAAACCCAATCTAGAAAAGAGAGAAGAAAAAATAGGAGTTGAATGATGCTGTCACATCTCTGATATACCTTCTGTTATCATCTCTAAGAAGTAGACTTATTTCCTTGTTCTTTTTGAAATTGTAGATTGACAAACTACAATTGTGTATATATATATTTTCAAGCTAATTAATATATCCATCACTTCAACACTTATCTTTTTTGTGGCAAGAACATTTAAAATTTATTCTCTTAGCAATTTTGAAATATACATTATTACAGTTACCATGCTATGCAATATATCTAAAATAATTTGTTCCTCCTGTCTAACTGAAACTCTGTACCCTTTTGAGCGCCTTAGCTTATGGTAATGAGCTCCCTTAGCTTTTCTTTGTCTGGGAAAGCTTTTATTTCTCCTTCATTTCTGCTAAGAAATCCACTGACATTGAGACTACCTTATATGTGATATGTTTCTTATCTTGTGCTGCTCTCAGAATGTTTTCTTTATCTTTGATTTTTGATAGTTTGATTATTACATGTCTTGGTTAACTCTTCTTTGAATTGAAATTGATTGGAGACTCCTGTACCTAGATACTGGCATCTTTTCTCCAAATTTGGAGAGTTTTCAGTCAGTATTTCTTCAAATATGCTTTTAATACTTTTTTTCTGTCTTCTTCTTGAACTCCTATTATATGCATGTTAGTTCTATTGATGGTGTTGCATAATTTCTGTAGGCATTCTTTATTTTTTTTCCTCCTCTGAGTGAATAATTTAAAATGTCCTGTCTTTGAGATCAGAGGTTATTTATTTTTCTTGACTGAGTCTGCTGATCAAGTTTTCTATGCAACGTTTTCAGTCCAGTCATTGTATTCCTCATCCCTAGGATTTTTTTAAAGGTCCTATTTGTCAAACCTCTCATTTTGTTCATGTATTGTTTCTAACTTTCTTTTAATTTTCTGTCAATATATTTGTGTAGTTCAGAGTTTCCTTAAAAGGATTATTCTGAGTTTTTTGTCAGTCATTTTATAGATTTCTCTTTCTTTATGGTCCATCACTGAAGCTTTATTAGTTTCTTTTGGAGGTGTCATGATTCCCTGATTTTTCATAATCCTTGTGTCCTGGATAGGTGTCTGTGTATTTGAAGAGACAGCCACCTCTTACAGTCTACAGGTTCTTTGGTAGGGATAGATTTTCCCTACTTAGTCTACCCTGTAATTCTGGATAGGTCAGCAAGTAATAGCCACAGGTAGGTAGAGGTTGCTTGCTGTTGGGTTCTCTGGTTGGCTGGGCCACTGCCATTGCTCTGAGGTTGTGTGAGGCTGCTGGCTGGGCTCTGCTGCGAAGTGAAACCACTGGCTAGGCTTTGCTATCAGGTGAAGCTGATGGCCAAGCAGTGTGATGGCCCCTGATCAGGCCAGGTCACCGGGAATATTCCCTGGCTGAGTGGTATCACTGTTTGGGTTCCACAGCTGGGCAGGGCTGCAGGCTGGGTTTTGCTGCTAACAGAGTTGCTGTTTGGGACAAATGGTACCAGAGGCTATACTCCATAGAAATCCACAGTTGAGGCTTGCTGCCGTGCCTGGGTGGTGCCTTGATGTGAGCTCTGGGACCAGATCAAGTCACTGATTGGCCTCCCCTGTCTGGCGGGTTTTAGCACCTGTGTTTTGAAGAAATGCAATGTTGTGGGCATCTCCCTGAGTAGGCAGGGCCTTGAAATGGGCTCTGAGGCTGGGCTTGGATGCTGGATGTCTAGAGACTAAAGCCAGGCTGAACTTCCCACCATGCTTGTGGGAGTGATCAGTTCAGCTCTGCATGTGGCCTGTGCTGTTGGCTGGTATCTCTGACTGGGCACCACAGCTGGCAGGAACAGCGAGCTACTGCCAAGATCTGCACACGGGTCACTGTGAGCTCTGCCTCCTTTGTTTCTAACTGATCCCAGACAGTCTAACCATGCCATTACTCCCAGTGTCCCCCATAAGGCAAGACTGGTGTGAGCTTCCTGGGATGCACCCTGGAATGCCAGGGAAGCTGGATGTCTGTCTCTGGTTGTTTTCCTATTTTAAAATCATGGGCCCCAGGCCCTCCCTTGACTACTATTATAAGGCCATCAAGGACCTGCAGAACAAGATTCTTGGTGCCATCACTGAGAACTCCAGGATTGTCCCGCAGATCAACAATGCCTGTCTGGCTGCAGACGACTTCCGAACCAAGTATGAGAGGGAGCAGACTCTGCTCATGAGTGTGGAGACCAACATAATGGCCTGCACAGGGTGCTGGTTGAGCTGACCCTGGCCAGGACCGACCTGGAGCTGCAGACTGAAGGCCTGAAGGAAGAGCTGGCCTACCTGAAGACATCAAGGCCCTAAGAGGACAAGTGGGAGGCCAGGTCAGTGTGGAAGTGGATTCGGCTCCAGGCACCCACGCTTCCAAGATCCTGAGTGACATGCTGAGCCAATATGAGGTCATGGCTGAGCAGAACCGGAAGGATGGTGAAGCCCGGCTCACCCGCCAGTCTGAGAAACTGAACCTGGAAATTGCTGGCCACATGGAGCAGCTCCAGATGAACAGGTCCAAGGTCACTGACCTGCAGTGCACCCTCCAGGGTCTTGAGATTGAGCTGCAGTGGCAGCTTAGCATGAAAGCCACCTTGGAAGGCCACTGACGCACTTTGGAGCTCAGCTGGCACAGACCCAGGCGCTGATCAGCAGTATTGAAGCTTGGCTGGGTGATGTGTGAGCTGACAGTGAGCAGCAGAATCAGGAATACCAGCACCTCATGGACATCAAGTCGAGGCTGGAACAGGAGATCGCCACCGCCTCAGCCTGCTCCAGGGTCAGGAAGATCACTACAACAGCCTCTCCAAGATCCTCTAAGGCAGCAGGCTCCTGGGCTTCTGCTCTCCATTAGAGGGTGTCTCCTGGGTAGGAGAATGGGAAGGAAGGGATACTTACCCCTAGCTCTTCCCCTGATCTGCCAATAAAATTTTATGGCCCAAGGAAAAAATAAAATAAAATCTTGGACCCAGGGGAATTCTCCCTGTGCCAGCTTGGGGGGAGAAAAGGAGAAATGTGGTCAAAATAAGACCATGTCTCTTACCCTCTTAATGTGGTTTTTATCTCGTTCTGTGGTCCACACTGGTGTCAGGCTCATTCCCAATTTAGGGGCTTTTTCACAAAAGTTCTTGTCTGTGGACAGTTGTTAGTTGGACTTTTTGCTGAAAGGACATGAAGTCTGGGACCTCCTTTTCAACATCTTGCTGTTATCACTCTCCCGTCCTTGTTCTTTTTGACTAAAAAAGCATCTGTCTGATGCAGTGGCTAAAAGCTATAATCATAGCACTTAGGGAGGCCAAGGAGAGAGGAGAGCTTTCGGCAAGGACACTGAGGCTGCAGTGAGCCATGATCATGCCACTGCACGCCAGCCTGGACAACACAGTGAGACCCTATCTCTACCAAGATAGAGAGATAAAATAAAGCCTCACAGCTCCTTTTGGTCATCTTTACCTTGTTTTTACACCCTCAATTCATTTGGGTCTTACTTTATAGCACTTTTATAGTAGATTTGCTACATTTCCACATCACCTTTGGTTACTCTTCTTTCTTATAAACATGTCATTTGAAATTTGAGGTTAATACGCAACCATTCGACTTTCCTGAGCTGTCTCCCATTTTATTTGAATTATTTCTTGGTTTTAAAAAAATCTCTCTTCATTAGCCATAATCTTATTTGAGACTCAATTTCATGGGTCAAAGCTATTTTTTTCCTTGAATTTCTTTAAAGTTTCCCCAAAGCCAAGGTATTTGCCTCACTCTATTCGAGCTCCCCTTTTCTGGCCATGATGAGAGCTTTGAACGTTCACAGTTTTTCATATCACAGCATATCATTGGTAATAGTCTCACCCATGACACACTCACTGGTATGTGACACACTCTCACAATTTTCACAAAACTCAAATACATTTTTCCTGAAAAGAAAACGTTGTAACCATTTTTAGTTGCCACACATATTGGCTATATATTAGTAAGGCTTGCTGTCCACAATGTTTCTGGGGATATTGATAAACAAGCTATTGATTATGTAGCATTCCGTGCTACTTTCACTAACACCAATCTTTCTTTCTCACTTAAGAAAACATACTTGTAAGAACATGAGAGCAATGATATTATTCAGATAACTTTGACTACTCTCAAATGTATGTATTTTTAGAAAGCAGATCATGTGTAATTTTACTGCTTTCACTATTAGTAGTAAATTATTTGCAACACACCTCTTATGTCAAAACCCAGCTGAGAAAAAATCCAGGTGTTTCTCCTGAGGTTCCTATCCCTCTCCACACCACCAACTAGTTTTTTTACTCCATCAAAATTAAGTCCAGGCTTAGCTTGATTTTCATTATGAGGACAGTAAGTAATTTATCTGATCAGGATGGTCCCAAGTTAAACTCCCTTGACAAATAACCTGCCTTTGTACAATTCAGGCACCTTTCCACATCCACCATTTGGCTCAGTAGTCTGTAATATTCTCATACAGTCATATTATTTTGAATATTGGTAGTATTTTAGTAGTCTGTTTATATGCTTCTTTTAAATTCATGGCAATGAAATTGCATTACATCTATAGCAGAGTAAAGGCATACAAGTTTTGTAACCTTTTAGTTTAAAATAAGTTGATCTAAAATAAATTTAAGCTAAACACAAAATTGTCTGCAAAAGGTATTTTTAAAAAATTGTTAACAATGAATACTAAATTGAAAACTGTTAGATCATTAGACAATGTACTGAGTGATGAAAGCACCAAGGACAATGAGGCCTGAAAGAAAGGAAAAGAGAGGAGTGGAAGGGAAGGG
>PVKV010036518.1:0-15620 GCA_004027835.1 Alouatta palliata
AAGGCATCCACATGGAGAGACTAACAGCATATGTGGCTTTCAGTGGAGTGATGGAGCCAAGCCAGTGGTGTGCCCAAAGGATGGTAGAATCAAAAGAATAAATGCACTGACTTCCCCTTTCTCTCAGTCTTTAATTTCTTACTCTCCCTCCCTTTGCATAAACCCAACCAGAGGGAATCTTAATTTCCTTCATAATGAAGTTCTAATAAGGCAGCCTACAAGGGTGTAGCCTACCAGCCAGCCACAACCAATAAAGCAATGTATTCCTAAGCTGCACAAACAAACACAGGAGTGTATGCAAATAATTCCCCAATGTAATCCAGTTTCCATGAAAATCTCGTGGTTTTAAGTTTTAACCATATGGAATAATGGAGTCTTCTTGAGCAGCGGAAGGATTGCATAGCATGTGAAGACATTGACATTCCCCCATGTTCTTACACCCTGCAGGTATGTGTGCATACTGGGAGAATGGGTTATATGTGTTTGAAATGAAAGAGTTGTGCCTTTATGCTGCACATAGACCTGTCAACACTAATGCATGGCATCTTTGACTTTACCCAAAATTGAGAAATAAAGTATGCTCTTCCTTATTCTGCAAAATTCTATTGGCCTAAGTAAATCAATGGAAAAGTAACAATGATTGCTACCAAGACAAGCCAGAGGGAGTAGAAGAGCTCTCAGAAATGGACATTCATCATATATTAGAGGGAAAATGGTTATAAGTCTGATCTAGAGGCATATTAACCAAGTTCTGTCTCCACTAATCATATCTATAGTGAGTAATGGTCATGTTGAATATAGAGGTATGTGTAACTACCTCTAAGGTTTCAAGAAAATGGATTGCATTTGGGACCCTCAAAAATAAAATCTGTTATTAATAAAAAAAGATACCTAAAAATAAAGAAAAAATATATTTAATAATTTAGGAGTTACATAAAAGTGATGGCATAGGATGAGATAGCCCTTGACAGTCAAAATATCAAGTTTGAAGATACATACATTACGATTGAATGAGCTGAGGATTAGAACAATTCATAGATAAATAAAATTGTATAATTCATAGCCTTTAGTTGTTTTTCATCTTAACAATGAGATAGGCTTGGTCTACCAGGTGGCTTTCAGGTAAGGTCCCAAATCTAAGTCATCTCCCCTCTCTTTTCAAGTATACTTGTTGGTGCTAGAGTAAAATTTAACACTCTGTATCTCATGAGTAGGCAAGCCTTCACACTGAGACTCATATTTATCACCCTAAGTCCTCGATTTTACACCCATGTGGCATGTAACACCATGCGAGGGAATACATGGCATCACAGGAAAAACACAGTTCATCTTTCTGGGAAAATTACTTTGATCAATATTAATTTCCTGATACAATTGTACTCAATTAAAAATTTAGTTCCCAAACATACAGTTACACTAAATACAGCAACCTAATACTTGAGAGGCAAATGACAATTAAAAACATCCAGTTTTTTCTTATTTTACAGTTTGTTTTCATTTCCCTAAAATGTATTAATTTTAAAATTATATCTTCAATTGGATACACACAATATTATTATTATTATTATTATTATTATTATTATTATTAAGACTGAGTTTTGCTCTTGTTTCCCAGGCTGGAGTGCAGTGGCGCTATCTCGGCTCACTGAAACTTCCATCTCCCAGGTTCAGGCAATTCTCCTGCCTCAGCCTCCAGAGTAGCTGGAATTACAGGTGCCTGCCACCAAGCCCAACTAATTTTTGTATTTTTGGTAGAGATGGGGTTTCACCATGTTGGCCAGGCTTGTCTCGAACTCCTGACCTTAGGTGATCTACCTGTCTCAGCCTCCCAAAGTGCTGGGATTACAGGTGTGAGCCACTGTGCCAGGCCAATATTAATAAACAAAGTTAATTGTTCACATATAAGCTGGAAACCACTGAATAGTCATAACACAGTGTGCCGTTTACTAGGCTAGTGCCTTTCACCAAAGTCTATAATTCTCTACCTCATTTAGTGATGGAAAAGCAGATCTCTGCCACCCACATTCCTTCTCTGTAGCTGACTCTTTAATAGGCTCTGCCAGTATAAGTGAACTGGAAGATTGGAAGATGAAAAGAGACTTGCCTTTTTATACCAGCATCCTGTTAACGTTTTCTGTTTTCTCTACCTGTCAACTTCACCCTGGCTTTGCTCCTGAAACCATTCCAGTAGCAGAAGTTGAATCCAGCTTTCAGTCTTCCAGCACTTACAATGAGCCTCCTTCTCATTAACTGTCCAGCTCCTCCTCCCATAGGATCTCAGGTCAGTCCCACAAAGGCACTGGACTCACTAATCTAAATTTAATGGCATTTTACTAGCAGAGCAGCAACCCATCCTCAGAGGTCTCCAGGTCCCATTCTTCAGGTGGTAAGTGGGAACACATCTAGTGTTTCCCTAGTCGTAGAGGTGCAACTCCTTACTGTTGTTAATACACCCATGATTTCTTAGTGTTTCCTTTGTGTCCTTGCTGTTCTTCAATATCTAATTTCTAATTCTTTATTTTGTCTGTTTAAACAACATGTGCAATTCCTACTTCTCAGCTGGGTGCTGATATAGAAATTTATATGAGGAGTGATCCCAGGAAACAAATGACAAAAAGTGGTATTTGGAGGTTAATGAGATAGAGTGGATTGGTGTACTCAAGCGTGTTATATGTTGTTCTTTTATCCCACTCCAAACTGTTCCACTATATAGTACCCATCTTTTTGAGTGGTAGGCAGTAAAATTTCAGCAAACTTTCCTTTATCTGTGAAGGAATATTTTGATATACTCAGACACTTGGACCCTTAAACTTCACCCAGAATGTGAGTCCCTAAAGTTTTGTACTGTTTACCTTCCACTTTCTGATTGCCATATTTTTAGGCTGTATTCGTCCATTTGCATTGGTATAAAGAAATACAAGAGGCTGAGTAATTTATAAAGAAAATAGGTTTATTAGCTCACCGTTCTGCAAGCTGTCCATGAAGCATGGTACTAGCATCTGCTTCTGATAAGGCCTTGGGAAGCTTCCAATCATAATGATAAATGAAGGGGAGCCTGCATGTCATGTGATGAGCAGGGGAGCAAGAGAGAGAGGGAGGAGGTGCCAGGCTACTATAAACAATTAGATCTCATGTGAACTCATAGAGTGAGAACTCATTTATTACCCTAAGGGCAACAACAAGCTATTCGTGAGAGATCCACCTCCATGACCCAAACACCTCCCACTAATCCCACTACCAACGTTGCAGGTCACATTTCAACGTGAGATTTGGAGGGGACAAAACATCCAAACCGTATCAGCATCTAATTTTTTATTTTTGTGCTACAAGTCAAACCAACATAATCAAATTAAATATTCACTGGATAGACTCTGGCAAAATTAAAATGACAGAGTAAAGAGTCATGAAGCATGGTACCAGCATCTGCTTCTGATGAGGCCTCAGGAAGCTTTCAATCATAATGGGAAACGAAGGGGATCTATCTTTGAACTCAAAGATAGATCAATGGATGTTATCCAGTCAGAACCAAAAAAGGGAAAAATAACTGAAAAGCGTTAATAAAATCTCAAGAGCCTTCAGATAATACTAAAAAGACTCAGATTTCTTCCTACTTGGTACACATGTGGAAAACAACTGAGGAGTCTTGTAGAGGTTTTAGAAACAACCAATATTGAAAGATGTGTTACAGCTCATCATATGAAACAAACTGAGCTTACGGTTTGCTGAAACAATCCATAGAATTTTTAAAAGATTCAAAATTTCCTACCACAATATTAAAATTTTTAAGGGTACAATTCACTATTACTTGATATATAAAGAAGCAGGAAAATCTTAATAACTTTGAGGAAAATAAACAGATAACACCAATGTTGAAATCATTAGAAAAACAATTTTAAACAACTATTATAACAATGTTCCAGGAAGTAGAAAAAATACTCTTAAAATGAATGGAAAGATAGTCTCGGCAAAGACTTAGAAGATGTGAAAAATAGAAACATTAGAATCTAAAAATAACCTAAATTTAAAGAACTGAAATTAAAAAATTAACAGCAAAATGGAGTCAATCGTGAAAAGAGTCAGTGAAATACATCAGTAGAAATTATCCAATCTGAGAAACAGGATGAAAAATATTTGGGAAAAAAAAACAGCCTTGGGTATCTGTGAAACAATTCTAAGAGACTAATGTTTATGACAGCAAAATTAAAAGAGGAGAAAGAATATAATACAAAAATAATTAAAGAATTAATGGCTGAAAATTTCACAAATTTGACAAAATAAAGTTTACAGAATGAAGAAGCTCAATGAACCCCAGATAAGATGAACTTAAAAAATCTATACCCAGGTACATCATAATCAAACTGCTGAAAACCAAAAACAAAGAAAACATTTGATAGTAGCTAAAGGGTGGATGAGGGGAATGAGATGACAAATTATATATAAGAAAGTAGCTATTTGAGAGACTGCAGATTTCTCACCAAAAAACAAAAATCAACAGATGAAAAACTAGAGAAAGTTTATTTTCATGTTATTTTCTAAAATGATGGATCAATATACATTACAATGATGAAAGATACTTTTGTGTGTGTGAGGCAGAGAAAACCAAACAAAAATTTCCTCTGTATTAGAAACCTTAGAGTTTTTACTAATCTTTGAGATCAGCAGTTAGATGGAAGAAATATAGAATATGTGAAACTTTTATGTTTTTCAATCTAATACAAAATCTTGTCTCTTAATGAAATCTGTAGAATTTTATTTTTCTTGTGTAAAACTTCATGAATATGTACTACATATAACCGTCTAGTATACTCAATGCCTACTAAGCTTTTAGTAAGTTTTTTTTTAATTTATTTATTTTACTTTAGGTGCATACTATATCTGGCATTTCTCTGCATATTATCCCTCCCCACCTCCCGCTGTCTCTCCCCTACCCCCTGCCCAACTGCCCCCAGTGTGTGATGCTCCTCTCCCTGAGTCCACATGTTCTCGGTGTAAGTTTTATCTTTGGTGGATTTATTGAAGAGATGCCACTCCCTATTCTGTTAATAGTTGCTAATGAAAAAAGAGTTATGTATGCAGAGATCTGCTGAATAACAAAAAGAATGAGATCCTAGTAAACTTGTGATGTAGATTATGTTACTTTTCAATACCCTTAGTATTTACTGTGTTAAAAGTGGCAGTTGACAAAAGAAAACTGAGTAGAAGATAACAAATATAAAGTATGAAATTCATGTATTTTCACATAGCTCAATAATGGCATAAGAAAGAGTACTTTGATTTAAAGTAGCCTTACACCTCATAACCACATGACATAAAAATCTCAGACTAATGCATTAAGCCTGCAAAAGTTTCCTTGGGTATTATCCTCTAAGGAGATGTAAACCAATCTTCTCCTTATTGTCCGGATAAGGAAAACTGATATATAACTTTTTGTCTGAAGAAGAAAACAGAAAGAATTGGAATAATTTTTTGAAAAACAATTTTTTAACATTTAAAGAGAGAGAGGCTGGTCAGTCTTTTTTTAAAAAAAACTGTTTCTTTAATTATTTCCTTACAAAAACAAATTAAGAGAGGGCATGAATATTGTGAGGAAACAACAGAGGAAGCAGCATGTTTTTCCAAGTCCCCGAGCCATGTGGCTGATGCTGGGTGTCTTTTGTCTCAATGATTTCCTGAACATGAGTGGAAAACACGACTCTCATAATATTACTTGAGCCTTTTCTCTTCCCGGTCCTCTTTTAGCCTGGTCATTGGGGGAATCACCAGATGGGAAGAAACCTTTCAAGTCCATTTCTCCTTTCCTATCCCTTCAACACCTTCTCATGTCCAGTGGGGTTTTCACAGGTTCTAATATTACTGCAATGATTCAGCAAGCCCTTTGAATTATGTGCAGGAAGGGAATAGTATTCTCTTCCTAATTCTGTAAGGAATTCACCTTTCCTTTCTAAGAATGCAAAGAACCAAAATATGACTCCTACTGGATTAAATAAACTAATCACTATGGAGTTAAATGCTGTATTTTCAAAGTCTGGGTTGGTAACAATAGAGCAGGAGGGAACAAGCAGGTCATCCATAGCGTTGCTTTCCTGAGACAAAATGCTAACTTAAAAGTCACTAGTGTACGACCATAGAAATATGGAGGAAACTAAAATTAATAGCAAGAATAAAAGATACCAACGCTGACTTTAATAGCACCTGGCATTCAAAATGCTCCTCCTTGCTCAACTAGAATACATTTTAAAAAGAAGCTCCTTGAGTCTTTTCCCATTTATAATTCGCTCTATCAAAGGGCCAGAAAGGGACCAGGTAACAATTATTTTTTAGCAAATTTTAGTCTAATAGGTAAAAGTCTCCCATATGGTATTAGTCTGTTTTCATGCTGCTGATAAAGACATACCTGAGACTGAGTAATTTATAAAGAAAAAGAGGTTTAATGGACTCACAGTTCACATGGCTGGGGAGGTCTCATCATCATGGGGTAACATGAAAGACATGTCTTACGTGGCAGCAGATGAGAGAAAATGAAAGCCAAGGGAAAGAGGTTTCCCCTTATAAAACCATCAGATCTCCTGAAATCTACTGACTACCAGGAAAACAGTATGAGGGAAACTGGCCCCATGATTCGATTTTCTACCACTGACTCCTTTCCACAACACATGGAAATTATGGGAGTTACAATTCAAGATGAGATTTGGGTGGGGACACAGAAAAACCATCTTACATATATATATCATATTGACTGTGGAAATTAATTATTTCATCTTCCTTTACCCCAGGCCCTTTTATCTTCTCTTTCCTGATCTCTACCACAAGGCACGATATTAGACAGAATATAGCAAGGTCTTCTCTTAACTCCTGGCCTCCAGTTGGGTCTAGCAATGGGAGGTTCTTCTCAGTGCCCAGTTAGCTTCTCCCTCACTCAGGCGACAAGTCCTTCTGCTGACAGTGCTTTTTTGCTCATTTTGTTCTTAGAGGTTCTACTGACTTATTTTTCATGTTTTATATGACTCCAGCTCTGATCATATTTATATGACATAAAGTACAATCTGACTCCAGTTGACCTAATGAGTCATTTCAATAGAACTTTGCAATATGGAAATAAGAAACGTCTTTATAAGACATAAAACTGAGGAAGTCTTGGTTAACATGCCTACCAGAGAGTGAAAATTAGCCTAGGGAGAAAGATTAACATAGCTGATACTTAGAGATGAACAGTGAGTATTTTAACAGTGCTGAAGTACTTGGACCTAATTTTTTTGAGGTACAACAGCTGAATGGTTCTCTTTATTTTGGCTTGATATGCAATGCTTGCTTAAATTATTGAGTTTCCTCCGTACCTTCTAAATAAACCTAATAAATTTCATTTTTTATGTTAAAACTATCATTTATTCAAATTCTATCTTCTATAATCAACTGGTGGTAATTAATACAATAACAAATGGGCTTGAAAAGTGGACCCTGGTACAATGTTCATTTTAGATTGTAGAAACAATGTAATTAAAGATACTTCGTGGGGGGAATTTTCTTTTTCTGGTCACCAATTTATCCAGTAGTATATTTAAGTCTGTAGAACTCTGGAGTTTAGCTGTATAATACAACATCACTGTTTCTGAATTTAAAAATTCAATTTCCATTGCTATGTTTAAAATGTACATAAGATATAAAAGGTTCCTGGTGTGGTTTTTAAAGTGCTTCTCAGTCTCCAGCCACCCTTAAGTGCTTTGGGCAACGCACTTTTAAATATTTGCTTATCATTGATGTAATTAGTTTGTGGACTCAGAGAGAGTGAGAACTGTGTTCAAGAAGTCTTGGAAGAAAAGGGTCCCATTGTCTGCACTTCTAAGACTGCCCTAACAGAAAAGGCAAGGCATACTCTGTGGCCATAAAGGGCTGCTGTTGCAATTGCTGGAACCCAGTAACAGAAATAGGGGTCCTCATATGTCGAGAGGAAGCAGGAACCATCTTTCAAACATGTGGCTCTTCCTCCTCCAGGATATGTGCTGCTCCATCCTGCCAGTAAGGGAATGAACAACTCACCACTTCCCTCTCTCCTCTATTCATTCTCAAAATAATGGAAGGTGACAGAAAAGCTAATTTGGGGCTTAACTGTATTCTGTTCCTATGACTATATCAATTCATTTTGAGGAGAAAGAAGGTACATTACTTTCATTGGAAAATAAAGGACTAATTGTTATTCAACCTAGCATAACAATGCAGTCTCAAAAGAAAAGGACAATGAAAATGTTCTAAACTGTTCAATTTTTGTTAAGGTACAGTGGAAAGAAACTCTTCCCCATTGTGCCCATACCATTCTTTCTGTATTCTGGATATTGTACATCATAGGAAAATTCACTTCATCCCCTTCAATAGTGGCTAGTAAGTACCCATTCTTGTTTATCTGTGTGAGGCAATTTAAAGACCTTACCCTGTTCTATCCAGAAGAAAGTCATTAAAAGTCACTAAAAGCAGGGATTGTTCTTTCTTCTATACATGGGAAAATTCTTAGCTCATGTTACAGTGCTAAGGAGAGAGTAAATTTATATTTATTTATTTATGTACTTACTTATTTACTTATTTGTTTGAGCTGTAGTCTTGGTCTGTTACCCAGGTTGAAACGCAGTGGCGACATCTCGGCTAACTGCAACCTCTGCCTCCTGGGTTCAAGCGGTTCTCCTGCCTCAGCCTCCTGAGTAGCTGGGATTACAGGTGCCTGCTACCACACCCAGCTAATTTTTGTATTTTTAGCAAAGATAGGATTTCACTATTTTGGCCAGGCTGGTCTCAAACTCCTGACCTCATGATCTGCCCGCCTCGGCCTCTCAGAGTTCTGGGATTACAGGCGTGAGCCACCATGCTTGGCCAACAAATATTTATTGAATAACTTATTAAATGGATAGCTATTGTTGTTTATGTATTAATATAATACAATTTAATGACCCTCTCAAGTTTTATAGTAAAGTCTAGCAGATAAATCATTTGCTAAGGTGATGGGATGTAATGGCTTGAATTTAAGACATTTATCAACAGAAATTCCATTAATTCAAATGAAATATGAGAAGTTATTGCCAGAAATGGGAGGGTCAAATAACACGTATTTTAGAGCAAGTGTTGCAGGTAGGACCATAATTAGGACGAGACATGCCTTTGAGTTTTAAGCTCTATGTTGTAATATGTATTTTTGAGTGTATAATTCATGCAATACCATGTGTATAGGATATGAATAATACAATGTAAAATTTAATTTTATATTATTTTAAATTAGATAAAATTATTTGATATATATTGTCCAGGTGATGAATACACTAAAGACCCAGACTTCACCTCTGTGCAATATTTCCATGTAGCAAAATCACACTTGTACTCTTTAAATTTAGACAAACTAAAAAATTGTTTTATAGACAGAAGGAGGAAATAATAATGTCATGCCTATATTATTAAATGTCTTTCAAATTTAGTAAGTGCATGCTTTGGAGCTAGTATAATCCAAATTCTTCACCTGTATTTTTTAAGGAAAAAATATATATATATACAATCCTTAGCAAAACTACCTAACATCAAATTTATTTTTCTTTCAACAACCACTTTTTCTTGCACAATGCAGCTGTGCTTTGTACGATTTTCTCCTCAGCTTCACTTTTTTCTTCCAACTTCACTAAAATAAAACATCTATGCTCCACAGAGAGCTGTTTTTGTTTTTCCTCCTCATTCCCTCCCATTCCTCTCCTTATTCTCTATCACAGAAGCCCTGAACTTTCTCAAAAGGAAATAGTGACTCATGACAGAGTCCTCTGTAGTCAGAATATGGGAAAGGAAAATCAAGGGACTCTCAAAACCTGACACATTTTATCCTGTAACAGTAACAAGAAAAAAAGAACCAAGTAAGAAGGCAATAAGCCTGTATGACAGAATTACTTTGTATAGTTATTATTTTTAACTGTATATATTACCATTTTAGTTAATTAATAATGATTGAATATTGGTTCTTTTGTATGATGCAGCCTAATACAATAAGTTACATGAAATAAAAAACTATTCACATCTTTGATCTTCTAGAGTAAAAGAAGAGAAAAGGTAAAATGCATAATAAGCCTCAAACAATCCGATCATTTACATCTATCCTGACCTTGCATGTGCTATCATTTGCCATCACAAGACAGGCAGAGGTAGTTACCTCCACTATTAAACTTCCTATAACCCAAACCTTCCAGTGACTCTCCATGTCAGGTAGAGACCGCTCCTGTTGACTGTCCTATCAGGTCCACAGTAAATATCCTGCTAATTCTGCAAACCTGCAGGAGCCCCCAGCCAATATCCAAACTGATCTGTCTCCTGTAAACCATAATCCTACTTCTAACATTTTCTATTACAAACTCTAAAACCTTTATTTGTATTATTCCCTAAATTTAATCATTTTTGAAAACAAAAGTACATGTTTTGCTGCCTATGTCAGATAGTTGATCAGTTTCTACTGCGTTTTTATGTAAGTTATTCTATGCCAAAATACTATGATATTATTTTAACGCCGATGCATAATGTCAGCACCTAAGTTCAGAAATTAAACAAATTGATGTTGTGAACTTTATCAGTTGGAATAAAACAGGTTAATTGCAATTTGCAGCTTAAAATTGGTTAATAATAGCAACTGAAGCCCTTGTAAACGTGTGTAAAACTCCTTTCACACGTGCCTAATAATTCTACTGAGATTATTCCACAGGGGGAAAAATTACCTTCATCATTGGGCTTGCAAAAAAACAAACAGAAGTGGATTAATGTAATTGCTTAATCAACAACATTCAGCCAAAAGTCTCCAAGAGTGTAGAATTAATCATCTTATTGTAAGATTCATTAAAATGTAATGGGTAGAGTGAGAACACTGCACAGCTGGCAATAATTTTGTTTCATTAAAAATGAAAATAAATATACCTTGGAAAACACCATTTTGACAACATTTTGCTCCATACCTTGTCTTAAAAACAAGTTTATTTTTTTCACTTGCATACTGCATAGCACTAGTTACCTGAAATTTGTGAACTACCAAAGTTATAGGCAGCATAATCTTTTTCAGTAACACTCCTTATCCCAAAAGAACTTCTTTCCCCTGGTTAATGGTCAGTAAAAGTGTAATTTTTTTATTATTATTCTTGACTCTACAAAGATTACATCTTCAATATAGTATTTTATAGTTCAGCAATGTATGAAATTAAAGTTTAAAATCTAGTTAGCAATTTATGAAATTAAAGTTTACAAATTGCATATAAAACTTATTTTTAAATATAATAGTTGAAAATGGAATAATAATCACTGGGGAAAAACAGAAAGGAAAGTAGCAACATTCGAAGGGGGTCAATTATTATATCCTTTGACATTTAAGAAAGCATTATTTAATTGATGTTAACTCTAGCTTCCTGAGGACAATAAGTATGAAATAATTTCTTTTGCAGTATCTTCTTGCATCTCCAAAGATTCATCATTGTTTTGGGATATACTGGACAGTTTTGATCCAACTTCAAATTGACAAAGACATTTGACTATTCCAACAGATTGTTTAAAGAAATGCTTTTGTTTTATTCTTTCTTTCTGGTACACGTGCATGGTCAATGGTCACTGGTTTGAGGATCCTTGAATTTGCCAGTCATTAGATCAGTCCCTTTGGGGATATCTTTAGGTCCTAATATGTTACTGAGTTTTGTTATCCACATATGATGCTAGAGGTAATACTACTAACAACAATAGTAATTACTAAATTTAGCCAATTTGTACGTATAAAGCACTAAACTAAGAATATTTTTCTTTTACCCTTATTTTCTTCCCAATTGCAACCTTTAAAAAATTTCCTCTTTTGTTCATAATAATTCATCTCATGCTCTGAGTTTATGCACCCCACCCAGCAAGAATAAGCTTAGAATGTAGCCCAGGGCCATCATTTTTCGCTCAAAATTTTCCCATGAGCATTTCTCCCACGCTTATCAAGTGGTGTAGCAAATATTTCCCCAACATTAAAGAAAAAAATTCTCCTGCAAAGGAGTAATATTTTTCCATGTTGTTGTGTTACTAATGAGTCTAGAAATTTAATGTGAATTGTCACTACAGCAGTCTACAGCTGTAATTAGAATCACCTGAGAAACATTGACAATCCTGGGACCCCCACCCAGACATAGTGCTTCAGAGTCTCCAAGGGTAGACCAAAAACCCTGAATGTGTATTGTCTGTTTCAGGTGATCCTTGGAAGGAGCCAAGTTTGGCAACTGGTAATGTAGGGACATAGCTTTATTTTCCAGAATTTTATCAACATATTTTGGCAAGATACCAGAATTTGGCCATCCTAAGGAGATATTGATGATCTATCTCTTAGTCAATCATACAGTGTCATTTGAATATCTTCTGTTTGATACTAAATATTTGAAAACAAATGCTGTATTTGTAAATATAAATTGGGTGCTTAACAAAACAAGGAACAAATATTATAGCATGAGTTCGATCAATAATTTACTCACCAAATATGTGTGTATTGGGCTGAAATGGAATCAGGTTGAGGCTCTCAGGATGTGTTTGTTAAATTGATGTTTACCTACATTTTGATGGAGTAAAATTTGTAAAGCGTTTATTTTTATTATTTTCCTTTTTGGTATATGTGAGTTGAAGCACACCAAGATATTAGGTTGGTGCTGTTCATGATGTGTTTCAATTTGCATGGGTGAAGACATTGTGTTATTGAAGGCTACTGTCTACAGCAAGCAGAATGCTAATAATTCCATATTATTAACATGTTCACATTACACCTGAATTGTTGGTGATATCTTTCACATATCTAGCACTTTGTGGTTTATAAAATATTTTCATGCATATCTTACTTCTTTAATTGCAATGCATACCTTTTATTTGTATTTTAATATTTTTTAAAGAATGAAATTAATTTTAAAATCAATATGTTTACTGAATGTGCAAAGAGGTGTTATTTCTTCAAAACTTTCTATAAGCCTTACAATCTATGACATCTTGAAATCAAGTATATGTGGCATTATTCCACTTGTTTCAAGACAATGCTATAGAATTAGTAGGACTTTTATTTTCCTCAATTAAGCAACAAAGAAATTACACCACAATTAGAATTTAAGTATTTAAACTTGAGGTTGCTTCCCAAAGCATTGTATTGCTGCTGAAGTTATTACATGCCAAAATGTTTATTTATTTTAGCAAAGAAAAAGCATTCAGCCTGTCTCAGACCACAAAAATACAGACAGAAGACGAATACAGTGGTACACAGTATGGACTTCTCTAGTAAGCATTTTCAAGAGGAAATATGATATGTTTAGTTTCAAGTATCCTTTATACAAGGTGAATCACGTGGTAAGCATTGCTTAAGAGACATGTGACCCAGGCAAGTATCCTTTATACCAGGTGGATCATGTGATAAGCATTGCTTATGAGACGTGTGGCCCAAGCAAAAAAAAAAAAAACTCCAATCTTTCCATTTCTTTGTTTCCCAAAGAACGTTGCCTACCTAATACCCCATGATAATCTCTGGCCCATCAAGTATGCTAAACTCTGCCTGTTTCTCTCAACCTAGTGGTGACAGTTTCCAGCTGGTCACCTGATCAATCATACCTGTCATTGGCCTCTGTGTCTAGGGCGTGATTGCTTTTGTTTGTTTGTTTTCCTGGTTTGCTTCGCTGTTTTACTGGCAGGGTTTCTTGCTTGTCCATTAAAAGCCAAATGTGCAAGTCGCAAACGACACCATCTGGGAGAAAGAAAAAGGTCTGGCACATCTCACTGGTCTTGATTCTTTCAAAGCTCCTAGAGGCTGCAGATATTTTCCTCACTGCAGACATGTTTTGGCTGCAGTTGGTAGTGACGAAGGAAGAGAGGAGGGTTTTGCTGTTGTCCTGTTTGGTTTTCTTTTGTTTTTCAGGTCTCTTTATGACTTCAGCATGAATTGGAGAACAGGAGAAAATAGAGGATATCTTTGAGAAGGTCCCCCTGTAATGAAATATTTGTCTACTTTGACTATTCAAATGAAACCTTGAATCCCTACAGACAAGTGACTATGAAAAAGGCCTTTTTAGAATCTAAAAGTTTTTTTTAGGCTCCTGGAAGGAAAGTATTACAGTTTATATTTATTTATTCATTGATCTATGGGAGATTTGACATAAAACACTTCTCCATTTAGCCTTTTGTTTCTTAAAACAAATCTAGATCCTTAAACAAGCAGGATCTACAATAGCTTATCAGTCAGTACTCAGGGTGAACACAATATGTAAACACAGCCATCTCCCTCTAGCATAGAATTTTACATCTTTAGATCATCTTTAGCAAGGAATTCTGAAAAAGTCATTCTCAGATAAACCGTTTTTTGTAATGTTTCTCTTTCTTCCCTCACCTGTTTGTACATCAAACAATGTTGCCAGCAAAGGATTATGTTTCATTTTTCCAGTGCTACTACAGCTTGCTACGTGATTTGACTTCTAGTTCTGCAGAAACAAAGAAGAAAGATCAGTCAGTGTTCATGTAGTGCCTGTTACCTTTTTTGAAGACTGAAAAAGCCATGACATGTGAGTGGGAAATAAGAAAATTTTGAAACAGTGTTTAGTTAGTTACACGAGTTTAGGAATGGTCCAGAGTAGATACAAAGGCAAAGAACAAGTCCTTATGGATTCATCCTGAAGGAGCAGTTTATAGTTAAGCAGGGTGATGTGTCATGTTGTCATATATTTCATGTATATATACATATATTTCTATATATACCTAAATGCAACCCTGCAAACAGTGTTTTAAAGAAGGGGAAAAGAATAAGCCAGGCACAGTGGTTCATGTCTATAACCTGAGCACTTTGGGAGGCCAAGGCAGGAGGATCTCTCGAGCCCAGTGGGTTTTGTTTTCTTTTGTTTTTGAGACAGAATCTCACTCTGTTGACCAGGCTGGAGTGCAGTGGTGCAATCACAGCTCACTGCAGCCTTTGCCTCCCAGATTCAAGCAACTCCCCTGCCTCAGACTCTGGAGTAGCTGCTACCACGCCTGGCTAATTTTGGTATTTTTAGTAGAGAACGTGTTTCATCATGTTGGCCAGGCTGAGTCCAGGAGTTTGAGACTGGCCTCGGTAGCATAGCAAGACCCAAGTCTCTACAAAAAAATAATAATAATAATAATAATAACAAAATTAGCCCAATGTGGTAGCATACGCTTGTAGTCCCAGCTACCTGAAAGGCTAAGGTGGGAGGATTGCTTGAGGCCAGGACTTTGAGGCTGTAGTGAGCTGTGATCACATCACTGGACTTCAGCCTGGGTCAAAAATAATAATTATAATAAAGAAAGAAGGGGCAAAGGCATATATAAATAGATAAGACCTCTATTCCAGAGAAACAAACAGAAAATCCCAGGAAACAAATTTCTTGGTACCGTTTCTAACACTATCTGTAATCCCAGTGTTCAGAGAAATAGGGCTGAGGGATGATGCATGCCCAGACAGTGTCCTTCCTGCCATAACTGGGAAAAAAATCAAATTGAATCATAAACATATGTTCAGTTCCCCTCAGAGCAAGGACAGCCTTTGGAAAAAGAATACCCAAAGAAGCTACTTGAATTCCTATGTTCTCTTCTCCCCAATCAGCACTACCATTAAAAAAAAA
>PVKV010036519.1:0-15642 GCA_004027835.1 Alouatta palliata
GCAGGACCTCAGCCTGTGCAATGAAATCCCACTTCTTTTGGTTACTTTTGTAAGCAGGAAACCATCACTAGGAGTTGGCGCCTTCCACACAGTGCACAGGGCAATCCTGAGCACTGCAGACGCTCTGTGTGGAGCAGGAAGACTGCGGCATGGTGGTTTCACTCTTCTTCTTTCCATTTTCTCTCCTGCCCAGCCCCCACTGTATCCCCCAAATGACAGAGGACAGATTCGCCCATAGGGGCTGGGACAATGTCTGACACCTTGCTAGATGTCCTGACATTTCTCAGAGGCCTGAAGACCCCTCAAAGTGTGGGGGACCCCGGCATAGCGTCAGCCACACCAGGGGGCTTCTGCACGGCTCTTCCTGGGGACATCTCATGGTCCTTGTGTGTATTCAGCCCTCTCATTTCCCAGCCAAACCCTGGGGACTATCCTGGTGAATCTTTGTGGGAGGGTTGGGATGGGCTTGGGAGTGCTCTGGGCCTTTCCAGATCTGGCCCTGCCACACCCTCCCAGAGATGCCCAGTGGGTCCCTTCCTTCTGCATCTCATGTGGCTGTGCTCGCGAATCATAGCACCAAGAAGACCATGTTTGTATGCTTTTGTTAACTCTCTTCTCCTCCTACTACAATATTTTTGGATATTCACTAAAATGAGAAAATAAGTAGATTATACTGTTCTGATCTTCTACTTGAGAGAACAGTCCAGGGAAAACTGACCTCCATTCACTGACCCTTGATAATTCCCTTAATTTTTTTTTTCAAAGGAACTTATAATCTACTTGATTTCAGAACTGTGGGCATAAAGTCACCCTCTGAGAATATTGTGACCCTCCAATAAAAAGAGCATAATGTGTGTTAACCCACTTCAGCTACTCACCCATCAGCCAACCTCATGAGCACACACGGACATGCCAGGCACAGTGCTAAGACGAGGCTGTCAATGGCGACTCCCGTGTGGTCTCTTCTGCTAATGACTTGGGATCTTTTGGGATCCACACTCTGGTCATTTGTGAAGATCTCAATGAAGTGGTTTAGGTGTGAGAGAAGGGAGTGAGCAGATAAACCAAGAGTGTTTGGAAGGTGCAAATGGGCAGTGACAGTCAAGGCATCCCACCCCTTCCTGGAGTAGAATGGAGATTAAGTTTCAATCATGCAAGGGAGGGCAAAGGATGTCATGTCTGAGATCATAGCTGTGCTCTTCTGGTTTCCTTGTGTGCTGTGTGGCACTCATGCCATCTTCATGCTGACTTATTTGTATACCAGGACAACCCTGTGTGGCCTTGCTATACTGGAATTCAATCCAGCGGTGTCTCATTTACAGTTGACAGGTGTACATACATAATGGAATTTGGCCCGTGGTGTTCTTTTGCTGTTATAGTTTCATTAGATTTCAGTGCCAGGAAAATGATGAGTTAATGGTATAATTGGGTGGCTTTCCATCTAAGAATGCAGGACCTAGAAATTTCCTTCTCTCATTTCCGTCTCCACGAAATGCACAAACCCCACAAATCAAGTAGAGTACATTACTTTGCTTACACCCGTGCTGATGTGCTGCTTACCTCTTTGCGTTTTCACACGCACGTCATCCACACCCTCCATGCACATGTATAGAGGGCTTATTTGGCTTTGATGGGATGGTTCCAGTGGACAAGAAATCTGCTGTTATTTTGTATTTCTTTTATTATTGTTGTCGTTACCTTTTATAGTACCTGAACCAGGTACTGAATATAGATTGCTTTAGCTAATGTGGCATTTTTCCAGGACCAGTTAAGTTCCAAGAAAGAGTCCGAAGGTGACAAAATAAATGCCATGAGGACTTCTCCTACATTGTTCAGATGTCCCCACTGTTGAGCCATGGTGGGAAAGGACAGGCCTCTGGAGGTGACAGGGCTGGGAATGGGCCCCTGCTAAAAGGATGGCTCCAGGTTCTCCCTCCCTGCTCACACTATTCAACGTCTTCCCTAAAAACAGTGCTTACAGCTTAGTTTGCCAAATGCACTCACAGAAATAACCTCTTTGGGTCTTGGGACACTCTTGAGTTAGGCAGTCCCTAAGCCCTGCATCGCATAGGCTGGAAATGTGGCTCAGGGAGGAGGAATGGTTTCCTTCACATTCCCCTTATGAAGCTCCTGTTGGGGGACTGCTGTTGCAGAGGGTGCTGTGAGCTCCTTACGGCCATAGAGTTGTTAGTAGCAGTCAGTCACTGGCTGAGCAGATGCTCATTTGGGAGCAGCAGGAGAACAGCTGCTGCCTGCCCAGACATTGGTCTCTGTGCCCTGCCCCAGTCCCCTCCTGGGTCATCCTGTGAGCAGGACACTCACAGGCTGTGCTGGCTCTGAGAGGAAGCAGGGCCTGGTGCTGCTGCCAGCATGGTTCACAAGGTGTTCAAGATGCAGGAAGATGTCTGGTGTGTCTCAGGGCCCACAGCTGTCACAGGAGGGCCCACTCAGTGCACCTTCTATGAGAGAATCAGCCACATATTGCTCTAATTTCTTTTGTTTTTGGTTTTTTCTTTGAGACAGGGTCTCACTCTGTCACCCAGGCTGGAGTGCAGTGGTGCAGTCATGGCTCACATCACCCCTGACCTCCCAGGATCAAGTGATCCTCTCGCCTCAGCCTCCCAAGTAGCTGGGACCACAGGCACGTTCCACTGTACCTGGATAATTTTTGAAAAATTGTTTGTAGAGATGGTGTCTGGCCATGTTGCCCAAGCTGTTCTCAAACTCCTGGGCTCAAGCCATCCTTCCACCTCAGCCTCCCAAAGTGTTGAGACTATAGGCATGAGCCACTGCACCCAGCCTCCTGCTCTTAAGATACCATTATTCATAGGCAACAACGCGAAAAGATCATTTAAAAACAACAGAATAGAATTGGACTTCATCAAAATCAAAACCTGCTATGCATCAAGGACACAACAGGCCCAGTAAGACAGAGTCAGCAGAGGCAGCCCAGGGAGGGAGGAAATGTGTGGAAGTCATATACCTGATTGGGGTTAATATCCAGAATATGTAAAGGACTCCCACAACTCAACAACAAAAACAGCTCGGCTAGAGAAGGGGCACAGCACTTGAACAGACATTTCTCTGAAGAAGATACGCAGGTGACCAGTAAGCACAGGGCAAGGTACCCTACAGCACTCCTCCCTGGGAAGTGCAGACCTAGGCCCCATGAGCTGCCACCTCCCACATGCAGGGATGGCAACTATAAAAGGAAACAAAACAAAGTGTTACTAGTGGAGGGTGTCCAGGTTCTTGGTGTTTTGAACAAAGAATTGGACAAAACACACAAAGCAACAAAAGAAAAGCACAGGTTTATTGAAAATACCCTCCACAGAGTGGGAGCGGGCTCCAGCAAGCAGCTCAAGAGCACCCGTTACAGAATTTTCTGGGGTTTCAATACCCTCTAGAAGTTTCCCATTGGTTACTCCGTTTACGCCCTATGTAAATGAAGTAGTGGCTCACAGCCAGTCTGATTGGTTGCAGAAGGTAACCAATCAGAGGCTGAAGTAGAATTATAAAGTGACACAGGAAGCCTTGGCCTATGACCAGTCTGATTGGTTTCAGGATAGAGGTACTTTCGTTTTTCATCTGTGATGCAGAAAAAGTGTGGAGGGTGTTGCAAAGGGCGTAGCCTCTGATCCTTTTGCCACTTTGGATTTGGAGAGGTGGGACTTTTCTTTTGATTCAGTTCTAGGAAGTCAGTGCGAATCGGCCTTAAGTTCCCTGCCTCCAGACCCCATTCTCCTGCTTCAAAAGAAAATAACAGGTGTTGGGCACATACAGAGAAAGAGGACCCCTGTGCACTGAAAGTGAGGCTATAAGGTGCTTTGTTATGGAATGCAATGTGGCAGCTCCTTAGAAAATCAACCATAGAATTGGCATACGACCCAGAAAT
This sequence comes from Alouatta palliata, assembly GCA_004027835.1. NCBI lineage: Eukaryota > Metazoa > Chordata > Mammalia > Primates > Atelidae > Alouatta > Alouatta palliata. The sequence continues at coordinate 3,896 of PVKV010036519.1, forward strand.
TCCTCTACTGAGTGCATGTCTAAAAAAAAAAAAAAAAGCAGGAGCTCAGACTAATATTAGTTCCTAGGAGCACTATTCAAAAATCACAAAAACATGGAAACAACCCAAATGAATGAATAAACTAAGGGTGGAATATCATCTGTACAATGGAACGTGATTTGGCCTTAAAAATGAAGGAGATTCTGACACACAGGACCACACGGAGGAACCTGGAGGATGTTATGTAACGTGAGATAAGCCAGTCACCAAAGGACAGAAACTGCATGGTTTCACTTACATGACAGACCTAGAGTCATCAAGTTCATAGAGACAGGGAGTGGGCGGGTGGCTTCGTGGGGCTGAGGGAGAGAATGAGGAGTGAATGTTTAATGGGGAGGAAGTTTCAGGTTGGGAAGATGAGAAAGTTCTGGAGATGGTGGTGGTGATGGCAACACATTATGTTATGTTACATTACGTTACGTTATGTTACGTTACGTGTATTTTACCTCAATTTAAAAAAATATCTTGATGATGCTGGCTATTGGGCGTGCTTTCTCAAAATCAGACACCTATATCTTGCCAACACAGGGCTTTTTCTTGGGTGATTGTAATTCATGTCTTATTAAAAAAAGAAAAAAAGGAAAACATAGTATACACAAGATTCTCAGGTTATTTTGCTCAGATTTTTTTCTAAGATATCCTAAGAGTTGCCTCAGACTTGGATTATTGCTTTCAGTATGGAAAATATATAAAAATATGATAGTATCTTGGGTTGGAAGGAACCCTAGGAGGTCATGCTGCGTCTTCTTCAGTCTGCAGATACCGTATCACTTCAATTACCCCAGGTGGAAGAGAATTTATTCTTCTTAGGAAAAAGATCTCTTCTTACCCATTTCAACTTTTGGCTTTTCACTGACAGGGGAATGTTCTTTATAGCTCCTTCAACAGTCGCTCCTTTCAAAAGAGCGTCTGCAGAGGACCTGCCACGACTCACTCTCTCCTGGGCAGGTGGAGACCCGGGGGCAAATGAAGCAACGTCTTCCTCATCACTCACAGGCCTAGGAGGGGCAGGCACAGTTCAACTGTCCGCTGCAATCCATGTATTAATCCACCTGCAGGATTCTATTGCTTTCCATCTCCTACTCCACCCCCATGGCCGGGGAGAGCTCCAGGAGGAAGCGTCTATAAGATGAGAGACGAAAGCTCACCTCACTGCCTTCCCCTCCCCACTTTCCCTCCCGCCTCCTTCCAGGCACCTTTTCTCCCAGTGTGGTGTTCTCTGGAGTCCTCCTTTGTGAGCCTGGGTTTCTTGGGAGCCCCCCGTGACCTTTTGGAACCCTCCCGTGTCTACATATTCCCCTTTTGCTGTGTTCCTTGCAACAGGACCCCGTCTTCTAGAAAGGCTTTTTCAGTTGTAAAAATAATGGAGCCAGTGCATATGTGGTGCAGTTATTAAAATAAAATTGGACTGGTATTCTGCTGCATTAGAACACTTGTAGAACTTACCAGATTGACCACTTTTATCTTCAATTCGAGATCCCCTAACCTTCAGAGGCAGGCAGACCAGAATCACGGCACAGTCAGCCTTTCGATTGGAATTCACCTTCCGCTGAGCCATGCAGCGAACAGACATGTGGCTTACAGACTAGGGAGAATGCAGGTTGCTGACAGCCTGCAGATTGTTCTTTCCAGGGTTAATATCCACCTGCATTATTTCATTATCTCATCACTGATCAAAAAATGTTTAGCTGAAACCGGAACTGATGCTTTGGGTGACACAACAGTTGGTCCTCCTGGTTTGTCACTTTATTTGTTGTTCTGTTGGTAGCTGTCCTCTCCAATCCAGGTATTAATCCACCTGCAGGATTCCAGCATGTACACTTCTGGGGTGGATCAGGTACCATTCTGTAGATCAAGAAACTGAAGCTCAAAGAGATTACTTTCCCAAATAAGGCCACCCATGTCTTTGCGCTTCAGCTACATGGTACCATTGCAGAGTCAGTACAGGCACAGGAACTCCAAGGCTAAAATAAAGTCAGGGATACAGTTGGGCCTCTCATGAGGGTCTTAGGGCCAGGACCAACAGGGAAGGACAAGGTCAGCTCCCATCCCGGCCCTCCTGACTGTGTGGGACCAGTGTCTCCCCATTACTTGCTCAGGCTAAGCTGATGGCCCTATTGAAAGGAAATCCAGAAAAGTGGATATTGATGTAAAGATTAAGTGAAATGCCATTATAATATGCAGCCTCTAGTTGAACTGTTTAATCTATCATTGCTATCTGTCACATTGCCCGATGATTGAAAGCAATTGCATTACCAATCTATAAAGCTGGAGTTGCTCCCTTGGTGATAATTGACCAGATTTGTATTTCTATTCATGGGGTTTTAAAAAGGAGGTAAAAGTGGGTTGTGTCCAAGTGCAGCATTTGATTGTATTAATAAATGTGATAATCAGGTTTGGGTGTACAACAAAATGCCTCCCACAAGTAGCATGGAAGCCCACACCGCTGGGGCTTGTAACCTGATAAAACCCCAGGCCATTGTCCCTGAATTACTGCATTTATTGTACAAGCATTATTTCAGCTGTATCCACTGGAATTATTTGTTCTAAAAGAAAGTTTTAGGCGAAGAGTCATTTAAGAAAAACACATTCTGCTTCCTCTATCCCCACTCTCCCTGTCAATCAGTGCCCTGGGCATCAGAGCACAACTGGGCTGTACTCCCCAGAATCACAGGAGGGGCTTTCTGAACTTGCGGTGAGGGTCTGCAGTGCAGCCACTGAGCCCAGCCTGGTTGGAGGCCAGGTCCTGGCAGGTGGAAGGAGGTGGGAGGGACAGGGTTCTGTGACAAGACACTCAGAAAAAGGGGACTATGCAGACATGGGAGGGTTCTAGAAGGTCACATGGGGGTGGCTCCCAAGGAACCCAGGCTCACACAGAAGGGCTCCAGAGAACACCGCACTATGAGGAAAGGTGCCTGGAGGGAGGCGGGAGGGAAAGTGGGGAGCAATTGCTGTCTTCAACCTTAGCTCCAGAGACATTGCTTGGCTCATGACACCTTGACCATTTTACCTGGAACTCAAGCCAACTGCTCATGCATCAGAGGACCTGAAATGGGACTGGCCCACGGTGAAAGGCGCCAGGTGTCAGAGCAGCCAGACCCTAGATTAGAGCTCTTGTCAGCCACCCCTACATGTGTACTCTTGGGAGGCCCCAGGCTCTGGATATTAGCACAGTATCTCAGTGCTGCTCCTGTCTCCATCTGCAGAGGGAAGCTCATGCTGCCCCCGTGTGTGTTTCCTGTGCGGGTTCGAGATACTTCTAACAAAGCAATCAGCACTCAGAACAGCCACGCCAACACCAGGAAGAGTTGTTAATATTTGTAATATTGACTGCAACTTTCTTCCTTAGGTTTTGAATTTTGGAAGTCCGATTTCCAGCTGGGGTACAGCAGAAGTGTGCAACTAAAGTGGGTTATGTGGGAAGAGCTGGTTCTTTGACGTTCACCCTTGTGTGGTCTTAGACTCACTCTTGGGCGTTCAGACATCACTGTCTGCTTGACGGCCGGGACAGCAGCACCGAGGGGAAGCTGCTAGCCCATCCACAGCCGTCGTCTGTCTGTCATAGCTTGGCCTGTTGGGAAGGTGATCGCTAGGGGCCTGTGTCACAGAGAACGAGCATGTTTGGAGACACCATGTACACCCCCAGAGCATCTGCAATTACTTTCTTTACATGAACACCCGCTTCCTGAGAGCCTGTCCACCCCTTCACCCCGAAGCTCCCCAGCACCCTGCAGCCCACACTGGCTCCCAGGCAAGGACCCTCAAGGCTCTCTGGAGGTTGAGAGAAATGAATTCATCAGCAGCAACTGCCGTCCTCAACCTTTGCTCTGCCCCTCTTGGGTGGCCTGAGAGCTCCAGGAAAGCCTGTCTGCCGCGTGGGCTGGCTTAGGCTCTGCTCTCAGCTCCCTTTGCTCTGTGTTCAGACTCCTCTGAGAGCAAACGGCAAATGACTGGAGAACACTTTGCAGCCTCCTGCAGGGCCCCTCCCACCATGCAGGGAGCATAGAACGCAGGGCCTTTTTGGCAACTGATCTCCTGTCTCTATTTCTGTGGCTCCTATCACCATGGTATCCAAGATCCTGGCAGGCATGAGGCTAAAAACAGAACCTGGGGGTGGGGAGTGTGCCCTTTCTGACTTCAGAGTTATATTCTTCAGGGAACAAACTAAAAGCAGAAAACTGACTCCCTCCGCCCTGCTGGGCGCCCCAGAAGGCTGCCTTTCAGTTCTTAGGGTGCAGGGGTGGTGGGTGTGCCCTTTGAAGTGGGAGAGCACCCCAGGCCTTGCAACCCCAGCCTGAGTGTCACTCAGGACCGGCTCAGAACCTTGGTGCCTGGATTCCCACACCGTCCACATGTTTCTAGGGTTGGCCAAGAGGCCAGACGCTGTGCTGGGTCTGGGGGAGCAGAATGAAGGCAGGGCCCCCGTCCTTGGGCAGAGGGCAGGTCATCTGAATGGAGCCTCACGGCAAGCCGTGGCTGAGTCAGGTGAAATGTGCCAAGTGACTGGCAGAACAACTGCAAATGCATTAGAGGGCCCGGGAGGGATTCCAGATGGCTTCATGGAGGGAGTGGTCCTGGCTGGGCTGGGTTGCGCGTGAGAAACCGGACAAGACTTTGGCAAGGAGAAAGGAGGTGGAAGCCGCGTGGAGAGAGTGGGTAACCTCCTGGGACCGGGGAATCATGGCATCACCGATGCAGCCTCCATGCCCCACCTAGGGGTGCGCCTTTCAGCAAACACTTAAAGACCACTGCCTGCCAGGCCCTGAAGATGCAAATAAAGGCGGAGTCAGATTAGGGGGCACGGGGGTGTCTCAGTGTGGGCTTGGTTCTAGGCAATGTGGAGCCAAGGAAAATTCTATTCACGGATGTCACTGACCAAAGGTTTTTTAGTGTTTTACATGTGGGGATTCAGTCACCAAATATTCTTCTCGTGACGAGGACATGTTTCCAGCAGTAGGTTAGTGGCTAACAGCACACACAGAAATGCCTTTGTGCGTGCCGTATGTACTCATTGAAATTCACAGTTTAGTTCTCTCATGTGAGAGGGCCTGTCTCCAGGCAAAGTATACTGCATAGTTCTTTATCATTTACAAAGCATTTCAGACTCATGGTTTTGGTGGATTCTGGGTGGTGTGGCTGCCGGGTGGGTATTCCCAGCGTGGTGGATTCTGGGTGGTGTGGCTGCCGGGTGGGTATTCCCAGCGTGGTGGATTCTGGGTGGTGTGGCTGCCGGGTGGGTATTCCCAGCATGGTAGATTCTGGTGGTGTGGCTGGCAGGCGGGTATTCCCAGCTGGTATGTGGTGGTCTAGACCCCTGTTCATCTGATGTCCTCCTCTCTGAGCAGAGGGCATGTGAGAGCAGACCCACACAGCAGCACCCATGGGATTGAAGGGCTCGCGCTGTGCTGGGAAGGAAGGGAACCTCATTCCGAGTTGACAAGGTGGGGCTTGTCAGGCTGTGCTCAGGCTCTGCGATCCAGGGCTCTGCCTTGAAGTCACACCTTGCAGATGACTTTGGATCTTACAACCCTCTGTGTACCCTCATGGGAAGCTGTCATGTTCTTCACTAGGTTTTGGAGGAAGGTTTATGGACTGGTGGACCCTCTGTCTGAATTGGCCAAGCTGGGGCTTGTCAGGTCATCTGAATCAAGCCTCAGGGGAAACCATGGCTAAGTCAGGATGAAATGTGCCCAGCTGTGCCCAGGCCCCGCGATCCAGGGCTCTGCCTTGAAGTCACACCTTGCAGATGACCCTGGACTCCACGGCCCTCCCTGTTCCCTCATGGGAAGCTGTCACGTTCCTCACTGGCTTTTGGAGGAAGGTGTTACGGACTGGCTCCCCTAATGGTACACGATTGTCTGTACTTTTTACTTTCATATTTTAGCCTTGGAGCATTTACTAACTGAAAGAACCCACTCTCCGGAGATGGCATTTCTCCACATTTCAGGGTAAAATGGCAAAGTCCTCTATTTTGTTTTCTAAACGCTATCACGTGGCAGTCACTTGCTCTTCCTCCTTATAAGATAATTTCAAGTTGGGAATGTATGAAAAGCCATTTGTGTTTGGTCAAAATTTCCTGCAAAGGGATTTTGTTGAATCTTTTATGACAAATGTCTTAATGGACTTCTGGGTTGAAACTTGGCCAGTGCAGCCAACCATGTGAAGTTAGTTGATTGATATGGGTTGAATTGTGCCCCTCTTTAAAAAAAAGCTGAAGTTCTAACTCCAGGTGCCTGTGACTGTGGCCTTGTTTGGAAATAAGATCTTTGCAGATGATCAGGTTGAGTTGAAGGCCCCAGGGTGGCTCTGATCCAATGGGACTGCTGTTCTCTTGCAGAGGGGAGTTGGGGCACAAACATCCATGAAGGAAGGCTGTGGAGGTGAGGGCGAGGATGGCCCCCTGTAAGTGGAGAGACATCTGAGGCCATGAAGGAAGGCTTTAAATTTCTGATCTCTCATCAGTTTAAATATCTCCTATGTGATAGCTTTTCATCAAATCTGGCTTTATTCGGCTTTGTTAAAGTGTTCAACTATGATCACTTTCAGTTACATGTCTTGGAAAGCCCTGATAATTAGATTTAAATCATAAAATATGCTAATGCATGCAGACAGTAGCAAGATAAAGATTTCAAAGGCAACTTAATGTATTATTCCCTTGGCAGAAACAGTTGAGTGCCGTGTAGCTGATAGGCTACGGGCTGCTATGAGACACAGGAAGGTTAACTAAGAAGAGCCTAAGAACCTACCAGAGCTGTGCCTGAGAAGCCAAGGGCTAGGATTGCTGTTAGATCTAGCAATCAGTTATCTTTTAGTTCTGAAAACCTTTCTGAATTTGTTCCTTGCCATGTGCATGTGTCCATTTGGTGCTGCCTAGTCTTCCAGCTGCGTGTTTATTGAGGGTCTACTCTCTGGAGTGCACACCATCAAGTGTTGGGGGGCATTTCAGAGTTTCAGTGTGACTTCACTCTCAGCAAAGAGACAACAGATGTACAAGTAACGCCTGCTGCGTGTCCTGGCATTCCTACACTCCGGGACGTGTGGAGGGAAGGAACAAGCAACTCACAAAGCAAACCATCTACACCCAGGGGAGTGGACGTGAGCCCCACTGGGGCCATACAGCAAGGCATGGCCTCCCAGGCACCCCTCTTGCTCCATCTCCCAAGCAAGGGGATTCCCCCCAGGGCTTTGGGGATGTGACATCTCCAGGTGAGCAGGTTTTCTAGTGGAAGAAGCAGAGGGACTGTAGGATTAGGAAGGTGGCTTGGTACCCTGTTTACCACCTTTAACTGAGAAGGACTAGAACCCATGTGAGGAGATCTGGAAGAATTTTCTGTCATCTGGTTATGAAGTTTCATGAGAAAAGGCTCATGAGGGTGGGAGACAAGGACAATCACAACTCACACAAAGAGGGAGCCGGGGGAGTGACCGGGGTGGGGGCATCCAGTTCCCCTCAACTCGGTGCCAGCTCAGGACGGCTGCACCGGGTGGCCTCATGGGGTGTGCTGGAGGAAGTGGACTCCATCTGTAATTTTGCTGGCCTCCTGGGTGATGTATGGCAGGGAGTCAAAGAAAACGGGGAAGAGGGGTGCTGTGTCAGCTTCCTAGCCTGGGAGGACGTTCTGGGCCACTCCAATCACAGATGCAGACTGGGGTTAGTGTCGTTCACTTATTTCACAAACATGTATGAAGCTAAACGAAGAAGGACCTTCATGACCTTCCACACAAGAACTCATTCCACCTACGCGAGACCTCCCCGGCCACTTCACGTGAAGTCCTAGCCATCCCCGCTGCCCCACCTCCCTGAGGTCCCTGCACCTGCGGCATGCTTCAGGGTGCCCTGCTCATGGTGCGCCTGGGTTCTGCTGGTCACTACTGTGCCAGTCTGCGTACAGGGCTCAGGAGGGATGTATCCTTTGTCTTGTACACTGATGGGGCCCCAGTTCTTAAAACAAGCCCTGCCACATAGTAGGGGCCCCATCAATGTTTGTGGAATGAATGAAAGACGAATGGGGAGAGTTTGGATTCTGTGGCTGACTTAGTGTGCACAGTTAGGGGCAGCCTGGGGGAGAGATGCTGACGCCTGCCCTGGGCCTGCACACCAGCATGGTCTCTGGTCATATCAAATTGAGCTTTAAATTCAAAGGAACAAATGCTGGTTGCCTTGCCTGATATTTATTAGGTAAACATTTCCCAATGCATAGCTCTGTTTTGGGAGCAGCTGGACACATTAATGGAAACCATCAGCTGCCTCCTGGAATCATTTAACACATCAACGTTTGATATCAACAATCCGTGCCTTGGAGCAGCAAGTCAGGGCCCTCGAGGGTTTCTTTCAAAGCCCTTTCTGTCAATGTCTGTTCGGATTGTCTGACTTACTGCTGAGTGAGAAAGGACAACTTTAGAAAGTCATTTGCACTGATATACAGACCGGGGACTTCCGTCTTTTTTTTTTTCATGCTTTAAATAAAGAATTGACAATATTGTTTTGATGTGTTAATAACCTGATTTCTTCTGAGTACATTTTATTCTCTTCCTTTCATGAAAATGATCATATCTGACCATGTTGTGTCCTTAACAGGCATGCAGGAAGCACAGGGTGACTGGGTGCTCCCTGGGGCAAGCGTGGTCTCCCACGAGTTCCTTCGGATGCCTGGGTCCTGTGGTCATCTGGGTGAGCGAGGGAGTGAAGCCAGGTGTGAGGAAATGATGGGCTGTGGGATGCAAGTTACTGAATTCTGGGATTTAAAACAAGGACCTGTGCAGCCTGTAGGACTCAAGCTTTTGCTTTAATTTGCTACACATCTTTCCATGTTGTCTTCTGACCAAGCGTTGGTCTATGAAATTACTTTTAGCTACAGTAGGAAACCGAAAAAGGTTTTGTTTTTCAGCATGGCTCTGATCGTTTTGAAATGCCATTCTGCCTCCCGGTTAAGGTTTAATTATCGGTTATGAATGGCATCTTTGGAATTCATGATGCCCAACTTGTTTTGGAACAGAAACCATCAAATATTTTCGTAGCAAGAAAGCCAAGTGGTGATAGTTACATCACACAACTCTGCGCTCTTCCGCTCATCAAAAGACACATCACGCAGCATGTCAGGGAGGAAAACGGCAGCACAGAGTCACGGACTGATGACCGCCTTGCATGGCCTCACTCCTTTCACAGGCTTTTTTCAGCAGTGTTTCCTCATGGAGCACACACATGTGCACACACAAGCACACACATGCACGTGCGTGACCATGCAGACACACGTTCTGGCCTCAAGAATGCCTTCCAGCTCCTGCAGGCACCTGAACCCTGACTGAAACGTCATCTTCCGCCGAGCTACCATCTCAGATTTGCTGCTGCAGAGTCAGGGGTCTCCAAGCCCAAGGGTGCTTGTCTCCATGTTGAGGAAGTGTTTGAATTTCTCCCCAGCCACCTGGCACCTCTCCTTTGAATGATGGTGTTGAACGCTGAGGCTCCACTCACTTGAAAGCTCTATGGTTCATGCACAGTTTGCTGCCTTCCGCCATGGAAATGTGGGTTGGAACACTGCTTAGCGTTCGCCTCCCTCTTTCCTGTCACGGCTCTGTAAGCGCTGTCTCACTAAGAGTAATGTTTTCTCTGTCATGAGTATTCTGCTGGAGTTGTTCCATCTCCAAATATGTTTTTTTCCCATATCCACATGTCAATCAGCAACTTGCCTTAAGCTTGAAAATGATAGTTGGGAGAATTGCAGTCACTAGCACTTTTAACACCAAAATTCAACCATTCCAGAGTAAATGGTTGCATTCAAAACAGGCCACATTGCAAAGGCAGGTGCCCAGGTTATTCTAGAGTAATCTTGGAAGCTGCAAGTCAAGTCAGTCTGGTTTTCTTGAATGAGTGAAAACCTAAGCTTTTCTACCCAAGGTCTCACCTCCAAAGCCTTGGGCTCACTTGCCTAAGCTCAGGTTAGCGATTGGATTGGACACACGTTTTTGCTGGACTTGGGCCCCTACAACTTTTCCAAAGAAGGAAAGATCCCAGGTATGCATGGAGAGCAGCAGCAGGATGTGGGGATGGTTTGCATGTGTGGAAACAAGAGGAGGGGATGGCCTGGAGGGCCCGAAGGACGAAGAGTCTCCAGGCGAGAAGATTCTGTAGACATGAGACTGGCTTCCTTTTAATTTTGGGTGGCTCTAGGCCCAGGGACTATGCCTGCTTAGCTTATTCCATAGAGTGTTCTCATAAGGCAAGGTTCAGGTGCTCGGCTTTGCATCTTGCACAGGCTTGGAGCGTGGGCAGGGCTTCAGGGAGAGACCCAGCCACAGCTCAGATGAAATGTGCCAAGCTGTGCCCAGGCCCCGCGATTCAGGGCTCTGCCTTGAAGTCACACCTTGCAGATGACCCTGGACTCTACGGCCCTCCCTGTTCCCTCATGGGAAGCTGTCACGTTCCTCACTGGCTTTTGGAGGAAGGTGTTATGGACTGGCTCCCCTAATGCTACACAATTGTCTGTACTTTTTACTTTCATATTTTAACCTTGGAGCATTGCTTGGGGCAAGTGGCACCCAAGCTCCAAACAGTGGCAGACGGAGTTCCAGGCAGGGTCTGTGAGGCAGATGTCAGGGCGCAGGGCGTTCCCACAGGTGAGCTGGGGATACTGGAGGTTGTGAGACAGTGGGAAAGAAGGCAGTCTAGCGACAGGGATGGGGCCACGGTGCTGATCTACAGGTGCAGGGCTCGGTTTAGAGGAACTGGGGAACTGCTTTACCCCATGCTGCAGGACTGGCAAGAGCCAAGACTTGGATCATATTACCTCCAGGAGGAAATGTGGAAAAGACCTTCAGAAACAAAATGCTAATTTAGGGCCTGGACTCAGGGTCAGTTCCTGATGTCTGCCTGCTCCCTAGTCCCAGGACAGTCTGTTGCAAACCTGGGTTTGCATGTTTCGTGGTTGCAAGCCACAGATGTGCCACGGGGGATGACTGAGTTTGACCCTAGGCCCTCAATCTCAGCCCTCTGGCCCAGGACTCTGGCCACCTCCTTTGTCTTAGGCCATCCTTTCTGTGACCACACCCTGCTGACCAGGGACTCAGCCCTTGGGACTGGGAGGGTCTCACCATGGCTGGACTTTTTGGCTACCACTCCAGCTTAGGTGGAACCTGGTTGGCCAAGTAGCCTTGGATGCCTCAACATATAAGACTAGGAATATCCAGAAGTTGCTGGCGTCATCATCAGAATAGCTCTTTACATTTACCATGGCCAGTTCCAGGTTTTTTCCCAGGGCCAGAGCAGAGCGGGCTGTGAGGAGAGGGAAGGGCACCATGACCTCACCCTGGAAGCACCATGGGAAGTGTGGAGCTGAATCTTTGGGTGAGATATCATTTTGCAAGACGGCTCTTTCCAGAAAGCCCAGGAGTGAGTTTCCCGGTGGGTTAGGGACACTGGAGTGTGAACCTAGTGGACTCCGTTTGTTTCCCAGTGGGTTGGTGATGCTGGAATGTGAACCTGGAGGATTTTCATGTGTTTCCCAGTGGGTTGGTGATGCTGGAGTGTGAACCTGGAGGATTTTTGTGTGTTTCCCGATGGGTTGGTGATGCTGGAGTGTGAACCTGGTGGACTTTCGTATGTTTACTGGTGGGTTGGTGATGCTGGAGTGTGAACCAGGTTGAATTTCGTGTATTTCTTGGTGGGCTGATGATGCTGGAGTGTGAACCTGGAGGACTTTTGTGTGTTTCCC